>DWTW01002291.1:0-11220 GCA_018246275.1 Papilio slateri
CGAAACGCAGAATATTTCTACTTCACGCCTGTCTTCTGTGAGGTCGTGGTATTTCACCGGTCGAGCCGGCCCATTCGAGCAACAGACGTTGTTGCGGGCTCTACCCTGCTTGCTGCTGGGCTACTTCCTGAGGCTAGATATTTGATAATATTAAGGTGAACGCGAAAGATTTGACGTATAACAAAAGCCGCAAAATACTGAAGTCATGTTTTATTGAAAAATAGCTTTAAAGTACTTTTTTTTCTGTTATTAATTAGCATATGTTTAAACATAAAGATACGGACTTAGATGTTAGTAAAGTGTTTTACGTATGCAGGGTGATCTCAGAAGAATGTGGAGCGAGCCGTTCATCGCGCCGAACGGCAAATCGGGCGCGGACTTCGACGTGTGAGCGGTCGGCCGCTCGCTGAGCACCACTCCTGCGTACCCACAGTGGCTGGCCCCGTTCGCATCGTCCCTGTTACAACGTCGATAGGTCAGTTTCCAAGGAATAAATATGCTTCATTTATAGTCTCGAATATAGATTATTACTATGACAGTGTTGCCAGTATCACTTACCTCGCCTTATGAGATTAGATGATTTTCATGTTTTAATAATCAAGTCACTTGATACTCTGCCGGTAAGTCTATCGAGCCCAGTTAGATGTATGTAGATTACTTTATGGAGTATGTCCGACTCATAACCAACCACAAGAAAAGTGGCTATAGACAAACTGTCTCTGACTTCTCTATTAGAGTGAAGCACCTGGCATAAGTCAGTGTTACCATTTCTGGCATAGTAATTTTTTTTTGATATACTATAAATTGTTACATATTTGAACTTTTAGAAGCTTTAGCTGTGAGTCTGTGTGACAATTTCTTTTTGTATTCTTTAATCTGTTATTCTTAAGTCTGTTAATAGTTATATCGTATTACTATTATTAAATAAAAATCACAATTGGCTTAGGAAATAATTGTTATTCATTAAGTTTCATTGTATATCGCTTAGTGAATCACGTTATTCTTTAGGTACACAGTATAATTGAAGTTTATAGATGTCAAAAATAATTATTTAGTTACAAAGTATGCTCTTCCTTTCCGCTCCAAAATGAAGCAAACATTCTACATAGACGTGTGCACAATAAACATGAGACTCGATTGAAATGCGATTCCGAATCGCCGCTTCTTTCTTCATTCCCCCGCAGTCGCCTGTCACGTAAAATGAGCAATGGCTGCCGCCATTTTGCCAATATGGCGTCGTTTTCTGTTCCATTTTACGCAAACATCTATGTCATGTGCGATCCAATTTAAATTACGTTATAAATGACTGTCAAAATGTTATTTATATTATCCGTCAATTAACTTATAAGGAAAGATATATTCTTAAATGCCTATATTTTTTTTATTATAAAAGGCAGTTTACACAGCTAAATCAGACAACGAAAGATAAAGATATAATTCGAAAAAATTAAACTTTCAAAATTTAAAATTTTTCATAATAATCGGTTATTCGTGTTATTAAGATTTCTTTGTGACTGACTAGTCACTGTGTGCCTGGAGGAGGCTTTTACAGTTTCACTGGGTTTAAGATGGCAGAGCGCAGAAGGCGCTTAGAATAAACCTCTTTAAGTGTAACTTAGCTCGAGAGCTACTTTGGGAACCTCGGCTTGGGTTGGTACTTATTACTATTACCGGATTGGGTGGCCGCCAGCCTCTTGGGTCGTTTCGGCGGACGCTCCATGGAGTGACTAGGCTTGGGCTGTCACTCATTACGCGTTTTGCATTCCGATTCGAAGATGCCCGAGAGGGCCGGACCTCGGCTCGATCTGTACTAACAATATTATTAAATTTCTTTAACGGTCGTATTTTCACACTCTGATTATTGTGCAGGCATTATATGTACTATGGATTGTATTTGAAATCAAACCATTTAGCGGTCTATTTTTTCTCTTATAATGTTCTCGGTATATATAAAAAAAAAATGATAATCGATCTGTACATGTTAATTTTGACTCAGTGTGAATTCATGTTTAAATTATATATTGATGGGGACATAAGATGTTTAGATTAAGAAATGCGCTTCGTTTTTTTTAAGGTTACTGTAAGAAGAAAAGTTACACAGGGTAACTTAAAAGATATTTTTTTTCAATGTCGTAAATGTTATAACAAGTGGCACATACATGTTTCAACCCAAACCCTCCTCAACAACTGTCCCATTTGTCAAGTTTGTCAACTCAGTTATTAATGTTGCTTCTCTTTCACACACCTCTATATTGAATTCCCCATAAAACGTAAGGAGTATGTAAAAAAAACTTTGATGAGATATATACATATATTTTTTTTTATTATTATAGATGTTTTTTGTAAAAGAAACAAAGTACAATTTTAAAGCTTCTTATGCTATAAGATTTTACATGAACTAAGAATAAAATGCCACCTTTTATAATGGTAAAAAAAAGTTTTTTTTTCTAATGTACCATATATATTTATTTATATAATATAAACATCTAAAATGATTTTTTTAATAAATATTACACTATTTGAAAGATTCATTTTTAATTATTCGAGTTCATTATTTTAAATTCACTTGAGTGCTGTAAAAACAAAAAGTGATCCGATTGATATGAAATTTTAGCGGATTTTTTCGTATAGGCCCATGAAGGTTTCTAGCAAGTTCTAGTGAGCTATCTCGTTAAATACCTAAATAGAAAACTTTAGCTGTACTGGCGCAGGCCTAGGGGATAGAGGATATAAATGTCTATGAAAATATTACAAGTCTTTGTATATATATACAGGCTAATTTCTTCTACTTGCTACCTAACTTACTCAGATAAAAGTACTTTTGACCCTAAAGCCTTTAGCAGGCCATTTTTTTCTTAATATAATATTATTTGCTAAACTTAATTAAATAAATATTCGGTAAATTAGAAATTAATTAACCCGGTTTGCTTTATGAAAACAATTGACAAAAAGTCCAATAAATTGTTTTTGTATGCCTGAAACGTACAATACTCAATATGATTACAAAAGCAATTTTATTAAACTTAAAAATTAAATTTGTATATTTAGGAGAAGCAACATTATGAAATAAAAGCCTCATGGCCTATATTTTAAAACATATGAAAAAATATTTAGAACAAAAAGTATCTTCCAACGTTAAATAAACCCAGTGTTCAAAAAACGATAGCTTAAACAAGACACCAGTGCCAAATGAACAAGGCTTGTCAACGAAATTGTAACGATATTTTTTTTACTAGCAAATTTTCTCGAAGGGTTTTGAAAAACGCAAAAACTCATAATTGGTATTTTGGTGAGATTTGAATCTCAAAAGTTTTAAGGTTTTAATACAAACAGAGGCACTTTTAATACACATTGATCAATTAAAGTTTAAATAGAAAGTGTAATGATTTTTTTGAACTGTCTTTTTAAGACAGTTCAAAAAAACAAAATCGAACAGATTACATATAAGACCAAACATTCTTTTATATTTCTTGTGTGCCCATGTTAATAGACTTACTTTAGAGACATAAAAATATTTGTCAATATATAGACGACTTAAAGATACTCCTCAGATTTTGTACCTATGGATAATTCAAGTGAACGTGGCGCGTGGAGCTATGTGTGCGTGTGGTTGTCGATAAGCAATAATCAACCGATCAATCTCCTGTCATTCATAAACTGAAATTGATTTGACATTCCGGTTAACTTGATAAGAGCGTTAGTTTAAATGACGCCCGGTTTCTGAAACGTTGTTAATTTTTTATTAAACTAACACAACAGTCAAGTTAACCGTGATGTCAAATCAAATTCAGTTTCCAAAAGAAAAAGAAAAAAGGTTGACGAGAATCATCCTACTTCATTTGATCGGACTTTTTACTGCTAGCAATTTTTTTTTCTGTTTATCAGTCATTCAGAAACATCGTTTTAAATTAATTGCAAGAACTTTTGTCTCTTTTTTATCTTGTATTTTTTACTTTGTAGGTTGTTTTGCTATTGTCCTTTTTACTTTGCGAAAAATCTTTTTGCAACATTTTTTTACGATCAACTATGTTATCGCTGCCTTCGACTGATATTTTCAATGAATTCTTTATATCTATTTGTTGAAAAAAGTATTATAGACAAAATATTAGTGTTAATGCGTAGTGACGGCAGGCAACCTAATCGTTGTCGTGAACACTGACAACTGTATTTGTTGTTGAAAATTATTTGATTGAATTTTTTTTTTAATTTTGTGACCTGGTAACATAGACCTTGGTCATATCTTATTTGGATTGAATTTAATGAAAGAAGTTATGATAGATTAAGTAAATAAAATTAATGTATTTGATATGTGTGATTTTTGAGGTTAACACTAACTTTTTTTTATATTAATTTTTGATTTTTTTTTACAATCTATGTAACTATTAATTTTTAAGTTAATGGTGTAAATTGTACGATTACATTGAGCAGTATTTCCTCGTAGAACAAAAGTGATATAATTTAATTGAGGCTTATGATTGTATACATAAATGTGAGTTTTTATGTTGGCAACATTGCGCGCCGGCGCGTTTGTGTATACAACATTTGACATTCGAAAATATTACGGATCTCCTTGTAGCATCTTAATTAGTGAACTGTCAATGGAAATCACAATCCCTTATAATGATTAATTTGAGTGACTTTAAGAGTATTTTTTGGATACCTATATAAAGATTGTAAACAGTTTTCCATAAATGTACATACATAAATGAACTTAATTAAAAAAAATGTTATATGATTCATATCACTGTTCCATCCCATCACAACTCTTGAGAGTCTGTAAATATTTCCCCGCATGACATTTTACTTAACCACAAAAATGGTAAGCATTTAATATTTTTATATGTATGTGCGGTTTGTACAATGATACCTAATAAAAATATTAAATGATATATTCATACTTTTATTTTAAAAAATTGTGAGCATAAATCAAATCCCAAATACCATCCTAAAGTCTATGGTGTATCATTGCCTTATTGCTTTCAAGTTAATGAAACACTGGCTTTAGTGAAACTTGAATTAGGTGAAATGAAGCTCCTGGTTCAAAGAAGTTAAAAAAAAACAGCAAATGATGCACAACTTGGTAAGAAATCAGTTTTATTTTAAAATGAGAAAAAAATCACACCTGGTGTTAAGTGTCTATGGTTAATTAGGTGTTTACAACTAGGGTGTATATATATACACCCTTGTCGGAAATGAGATAAAGTTATGTGTATAACTCTGTAAACTTGTATTGAATCCAGGGTTACAACTAGTGAAATACCACAACCTCACCGAAAACAGACATGAAGAAGTATTGTGCGTTTTGTCTGATGAGTGTGGTGTCGGATGCCTAACTTTATTCTTCCCTACTAACCTACCCATCCATTCCTTATTAGAAAAGGTTTGGTAGGGGAAAATTTGGTGGGGAGAGCAAGGATAAGAAAAGGAAATATCCTTTTTCCATTAAATGTTGGCAACTGTCATTCAGTTTTGCTGTAGATGGCTATAGGTAGCGGTCACTTCATATCGAGTGAACCGCCTGCTTGTTTGCCACCCTCTTATATATAAAAAAACCAGTTATGACACAATGCAACACAGGGATTTAGAAATATAAAATCTGGCAAATAGGTTTGTATTTGTTACCATAAGGTATGGTGAATTGTGTAGTATATACCTTCTATAACAAAGAAGTATTTCATCAACTTTTTGTTATATGAGAGATCATTTGCTCATTTCTATGAGCAAACAGTGTTCCTAACCTTCTGACAAGGCAATAAATACTTCCCCATAAACATCTGCAGCAGTGAGAATTATTACAATTTTTTAATGATCTTTATATAGGTAAATAAGAGAAGAGGAAGAGGGATGGATTTTCATCACCTTGTAGTGGGAAAATGGTAAGTGAATCTAATCCAACAATTGATTTATGATATATTCAAAGTTGAAACAACCCAGTTGTGCTACAAAGCGGTTGCACAATCACCTATGCATTTATATTAAACTACCTGACTTGGCAAACTTTGTTCTGCCTTAGAATAAATTTGTTGTATTTTTACTTTATTAGCTGTATTAATATGAGTTGCACTAGGGTTGATTCAGTTCATTAAAACACCTTGAGATATATGACCTTATTCGTTTTGTTGTATTAGAATGTATAAATCTTTGTAGTTTCTATAATCTCAGTTAAGATTATTAATTTCAAATAGAATGAAAACAAATAGAATTCAAATTTTTGAAAACAAATTTCTACCTGGGTCTAGGGTAATAGTAACAAAAATAGAATTGTGATTAAAACCGAAGAGATTGATAAACACAATTTTTGAATAGACAATTAGTAGCGGCAGCATTAAGCAGTAGTCTAGGTTTAAAAGTAAAGATACTCTATCAAGTTTATACTTTTATTTACTTTCTTCAATAGCTTTATTTGTGTCTCTCTTTTGAATAAATCTTAATTGTTTCTTCTTCATCCTCTTTAGTTTAGCTGTGTTGGTAATCACTTGTACAATCTCTGATTTCTGTTTATTTTCAGCAGCCCGTTTTATATTTTCTCGTCGCCTTTCTTTCCGCTGTAGTTCTTTCTCTTTTAATTGTTCTAGAAGACTTTTAGACAACTCTTTTGTGCGCTTCAGCTCTAAACGTAAGGCAGTTTTTTTCTGGAAATCTAACTTAAGTCCTTTTGTTTTATTTACTGTTGAAAATCTAAAATAATGTTACATTATTAATATCACAAATAAGGACAGCTACCAAAAACAAAATCGGGTTATAAATATAACAATTACCTTTCTTTCTTCGATTTCCAAAATCGTCCAGATTTAGGTTGTCCTCTTATTTCATCTTTATTTTCTTGTTGCTTTTTAGCAACTGATATTTCACTACACTTATTGTCCTGATTTCTCTTTATGTTCTCTATTAAAGAATTGACTTTAATGTCTGTTTCTGAAGACATTTTACGTTTTTTTTTTATAATATCAATGTTAACCAAATTATCAGAAGTAAACACGCGCTTATAAGTTCATATTTTCTTGTACAATCCATAGACTATACGTTGACATTTAATGGTTTGTCATTTTGTAAAAGACAAAGGTAATGTTTTTTACCTATGCCAAATTTTTCACATTTGACAAAAATTAACTGGTTAGGACGGCAAGGAACCGATTTTTATTTCAATTCTGGGAAGAGTTTATGTCCTACGCTGGAAGTCTTTTAATTGATGATTCTGATGGCGATGAATGTGATAAACCATTGCCTAAACGTCACCTTTTCTACAGAAATAGAAAAAAAAGTTGATGTCATAGTCAAATACTGTCATAATGTGAAGTCTGTAACTGCTGAAGTCATTGATTGTCAAAGTGTCAATGTCAACAACTTTTATAAAGATAAATATGCTGTGATTCAGATTCTAGTGGCAATTTTGATAATTTAACCGATCAATAATTATTTTCTTCGTCTTATAATTTTGTTTACTGTGTATTCTTATTTGTGAAAGTGGTAAATTAAAGACCCATAAATTTCGTATATTAAAAACTTATCTGAAAAAGGATTCATCATTTCAATATGCCGGTGAGTCAGTTAACAGGGATACATATTTATGTTAGGTTCTAACATGTTCGGCGGTTTAAAATAAATTCAACATTTCAGGCATATCACTCGACGTTAGTTGATTACACACAATCAGTTGGAAACTTGGCGCTGTTGCCTTTACGCACTACATATAGAGGACCCGCGCCCACCAATCCTAAACTAGAATTGGATGTTATCGACGAAGCACTTAACTATTTTAAGGCCAATGTATTCTTTAGATTTTATGAGATTAAGGTAAGGATTTTTAATGTTCTGAGAATTTTTATAACACATATGGCTGGACGGGAATTATTTTCAGAGTGGTGAAAACTAAGTAACAGTGAAAAATAGGATCATGACTACTTGATCTTTTAGTGTATTAAATATTTAGCCTAATTATAGGAGAAAGTGCCCCCAAATTTTTTCGCCTGCCCTTTTCCCACTTTATGTGGGGTCTGCACAGTACAACCATAGTCCATACTGTAATAGGTTTCGGCTGTAGTTTTTTTACGGCCGTCTGCATGCCTGATGCCAACCCTTCTCAGTCATATATATTAAATATTAGTAGATTATTGAAATAAATTATTAATAGTTTTTAGTTTTAAACTTGGTTGGACATGGTTCAACACAATAGTTGAATGGTGGGATATGCATACACAATAGTTGAATGGTGGGATATGAAATCCATGTTGTGCACTGTCCATACCTTTACCATTAAGCAATTGGCGCTTTTAAAATTGATTTCTTGAATTTTATTTATCTTATCAAACATTATTTAGGTTTGATTGTTGAACTAAAGTGAATTTCTTTTTTATAGTTACAGATTTAGATAGCTTATATTATATCATGAAATGTACTAACATATTTTTTTTTTATGTTAAGTCTGATGCAGACAGAGTTCTTATATACTTAACTCTGTATATCTCGGAATGCTTGAAGAAATTGCAAAAGTGCTCCAATAAGAACCAGGGCCAGCAGGAGATGTACATGCTTGCTATCTCCAAGTTCGACATTCCTGGAGAGATGGGATTTCCTCTCAATTCAGTTTATGCTAAACCCATCAGCACCCAAGAAGCAGGTTAGTAATTTTAGTTTGAACAGGAAGAAAGTAACTGCTGAAGATTCAGTCTGGTTTTGTAACTCCAACTTTAATTATAAGGTACAATAAATTTTATACGGGTGTTTTGAAATTTTGTCTTCAATCACATACTTTACCCACTCAACAACAGGATATAATACTGATGGATAAAATTTGTGATTGATCTATTGCAGTTTTGGTTTGGTTTCAAATCAAAAATATTTCTGTATATAAAAATTGTTTTATTTGTGTCTGAGGGCATTGCGGACATCCTTTAAGGCTGTATCTCCTCATCTTAGTCTGTATGAGTTTTATCAAAAATGGAAAGGGGAGAATTAGTAATTGCTGTTGAGTTTTGATAATATAGACTGTGTTTGTGTCTAATGTTTACATCGACATTGTATACTGTTATTGTTTTGATTGAATAATAATGTTTATTATACCTATGGGCCTTTCTAACATATTTCTTTTGGACAAAAGAGTTTTTAATAATTGTTAATTTTTTTCAGATTTGATGAGACAATATTTGCAACAATTGAGACACGAAACTGGCAACAGGGTCTGTGAGAAGGTAAATTTGCATTTTTATTTTAATTCATTTGGTTTCACTATGTGAAAACAAAAACACTAACTTATTTTAAAAAAATCATGCAAAGCATTATAAATATGGTCATTATATTTATAATATCAGAATAAAAAAGCGTCATGTAACTTGAACTTATCAATTAGATTCAAAGCACCATTTCTCAAAATTGTATTTCCATACGCAGTTGTTTCATTTGTGGACATCTCATAATTTTTGATGCATGAATGTTTTTTCAGGTGTTTGCAACAGAAGATGGTAAACCAAGCAAATGGTGGCTTTGTTTTGCTAAAAGGAAATTCATGGACAAATCCCTCTCGGGGCCGGGCCAATAATAATTAAGCTGATAATTACATATTTCCTTTATTATGTTTTGTTATACCATTGACATTATTTGTATCATGCAATGTTGCTATCACTGTTCAGGCACATTATTTTATTCTAAATCTTTGTATAAGAATTATCAAAATATGTTTTCATTTTAAAAATTCAATTTTAACATTGAGAAATATAATCTTTAAAACTTTATATTTTCCTTTCACTTTTTTTTTTGGTTGACACTCTTTTTTTACACGCGAGTCGACTTCTTGTTTATGTTTTTAAACTCTTATTTATAACAAAACTTGTTTTACATCCTTATAGATAGTTTTCGTTATATAATAACAACCAGTACTATATTTTATATGCTTGAAAAAAATTGAGTATTAATATATTTTACTAGTATGAAGGAACATTATATATTTTTCATAATCTTATGATGAATATAATAATAAGTCTATGAATATTTTACTTACATCCTAATGAAATTAAGGTAAAAATCTATATTAAATTATAATTTTGTACAGTATAGTTGAAAGTGAAATAATTTGTTTGGAGCTTGTTACTCCCCCAAAATTATTGGATGGATTCATATTGGTCGTGTCATTGCCAATCAACCGTGACTTAAATTCATTTAATAAGTAAGTTCATGTTGCAAAAGTGAATGGCAGTGTTGGCAGGGGACATCCCAGAAGAACTTATATCAATCAGATTAGTGACATACAAAATAAAAGGCAGTCTAAATAAACATATCTATCAAGTTGGTGGTATACAATGAATATAAGCTTTTGTAGCTTATTCAAATATTAAACGCCATACTCTTTCAAAATTTGGCCGGCTATAACAAGTCTTTGGATTTCAGAAGTGCCTTCATATATTTCTGTTATTCTTGCATCTCGGTAGTGTCTCTCTGCTGGCATGTCTGACACGTAACCCATGCCTCCGAGAATCTAATAAACGAAAGAAAAAAAAATAATTTAAATCATTATTGATATATTCATATTTATATTTTAGTATGTGAGGTTCTGGTTTCAAGTTCTCCTATAATATTACCACCATACAGATGTTAGAGTACATGTTTTGTGTCGAAGTACCCGTGAGTTAGCACCGCCGAAAATATTCACCTAAAACATGTTGTCGTCTCTGTTTTTTTTTTATAGAGAAAGAAAGAGATAACAATATGTTTTACGTGATGTTTTTTAGCAGTGTAAAGTCACGGTAAGAATTAAATAGTTAATTGGACATAAACTATCATCCGTAAGAAACCTTTGAGCTTGGAATTATAAAAATATAAGCCATAGATCCATGTTAATCAAATGTGTATGAAAATCAGTTCATTACAATTATAAAACGATATAAAAGGAAGTAAAATGTCTCAGGTCATCCTTAATGTGTGTAATTGTAATGGAGTGACTGGTAAAATTTCTTGTTCTGTTGTTGAAATGGGATAGCCATTTTAAAAACAAAAAATTTAAAACCAATTGGGGTAAGAGATATCACATTTAAGTCATTATTGCATTAGAATTGAAAGGATGAATGATGAGAGAGCAACAAGACAAATTTATCTTGCAAAAGTGAGTGGCAGTGTTGGCAGGGGACGTCCCAGAAGAACTTATATCGATCAAATTAGTGACATACTAAGGAAAGGCGATATAAGGAGTACCCGTAACCGACGAGCATGTATGCGTAGATGTATGGATGT
>DWTW01002292.1:0-11217 GCA_018246275.1 Papilio slateri
GATATTGATTGCGGGACAAACGCGTAGTTCAAAATTAATAAAATCTATCGATGACTTTTCGAGATATTTAAAAAGATGTATAATAATATTATGTAAGGGTATGATTTATTATTATTGATTAAGGTATTAATAGTATGTAAGGGGTTTTTAATATGGTAACACGTTCATCTTTTGTGTATAGTTGAATTTTAAATAATCAGCACAATCATAGGTCAGACCTGTTAAATGTCAGGGTTTGCATATGCATGAAAAATGGCACAAAATTTAAATAGTAAATTCTTATTGACACACTCAAAACGAGCACTTATATCATCGTTGTCCTCTTTCTCTCCTAACATTTTTCCGCTAAAACCTTCTCTATTTACCAATTTTTTATCGAAGATTGAGGGTACGAAAGAAAATAAAAGATGAGAAGCCTGGGCGTACCTCGCCGGCCTCGGAGCAGCGTCGGGCGGCCAGCAGGGCGGGGAGCAGCGCCGCATCTGAAACAACCGCCTTCTGGATCTAAATAATACGTTAGCATCACGCGCCCTTGCCGACGCTGTATCGACTTCTTATATTTTAATTACTTCCTTCTCGATACTCATGTATAAGCAACCTAATATATGTACTCTGGGGCTCTGCGCGGAACTAATTTTTTTACTTAATAATCTTTGTCTTTTCTCGCGTTAGTCAGCCGGCTAGCTTAATCTACGTGATGTGAATCACAAAACTTTGTTTTAGAAACCGGGCAGGCAAGGCAGGTGGCTGTTTCACCCTATTTCTTATTTATGTGATAGTCTGTCTGCCTAGCATTTAAAATGTAGTAATGATGCAGTCAACATGTATGTTACAAACATTGTTTGAATGTCCAAGTAAACGCTCTTAGCGTACTAAGAGCGTATACTTGAATATTAAAACAATGTTCAGTATATAAATAAAGGTACGGAATAGTGTACTAAGTATAGTGAACATTACTCGGTTCTTTTTCGTACCTTTATTTATATATTCATTCAAAAGGTTCACAAACTGGATAATACAGAACTATACATGAAAACAAACATATACTTCACTTTCTTAAGATATACTATTTTGGGTATATCCTAAGAAAGTGAACACCGCTTGCAATTGAGATGAGAGAAAGAGAAAAAAAATGAAACAGGAGTAAAAGTCCCTTGACAAAAACCTAATTGAATCAATCAATAATAATACATAAATCAAGGTAGATAAGTAATTATGTAATCTTACTATTTTAGTGTATAAGGTCATTAGGTCGATAGGTATTTTCATATTAAAGTTCATTTGTATTTTTTTAATACATTTTCGTTTATTTGTATTTTCTTGACACCGACTCCAAAAATTAAATATTTATTTTTATGTTTAAATGAGTAAAATTATTCCTATTTTTAATTGCGTAAAATTATTTTATATTTTTTAGTGCATTTTTGGATTTTGAATATTATTTTTGAAGTCTGTTTTTGTTTTGTTAAAAATTTTATGTCATTAAAATTTTAAAATACAATAGCATTCCAGCGGTAGTTAAGGCTATTTTCTTTAATTTGACTGTGTAGTTTTTTCCTTTAAGAGATCTCACTAATAGTAAAGAAAGCGTTGTAGGTCGCTATGATTCGTCGATTGTCGGTATGATTACATAACCTCCACCTGAGCGCGGCCTCTCTACAGGTATGCGGACACGACTACCTTCCGTAACAGCCATTGCAGAGGCCTGTACCCGCGCTGGTCGCGGCACGAGCCACGCTACACCTTCGATACTACATACTCTCTCCATACTCTTTATACGAATAAAATATACGCCTTTTCCTCTAGACTTTCCTCCTTCAACTACAGTCGCTAATTCGACACATTTAAAAATGTATGATCTTTGAAAAATTTCTTCACATCTCTTATAATTTTTTATTTACATAATTACCTCCCATATCAAATACGTTGACTCACCTGACAGGTTCCGGCATGACTAAGCATCGTGACATATTAATAACTAAGTTTTGCATTGCTTGTACTCAGAATTGTTTTCCCTTACCATTATCAAATTCCAGTATTTTGTTTCATTGTTTCCGTTTAATCATAGTATGAATTAAAGTTGTTACAAGCAAAATTATTACAAATACGAACACTATAATTAACATTGACTATAAATATATTGATTAATTTATTCGTGTTCTTAAGAAAATTCTTAATTATAGATATTGTTTAAATTTAATTGATAGATAAACTAAAATAAAATAATAATATAACCTTAATTTAGTAGTATTATTTTAACTGGCAACACTGATCGGCGGCCAGCGGGAAAGTTTTTTAGGTCCCGTCGTCGCATACGATTTCTCCGGCGCTAATGTTGCGGCACCACTGTTATTCAATCTATGGTGTCGCGCGTGCCTTTAGCTATTTGTGGAATGTCGAACGGATTGCGCGATTCCCGTACGTAATGCTTTTCTAAATTTATCACAGATATACAGTGTTGTATTCGCTTAGCTTTAATCGATAGATCTACATTTATTTTCTTAAAGATGTTTTAACCGCCGAAGTAATGTGTAAATGTTACCAATACGCCGCTCACAAGACGCTGTAGCCTAGTTATTTTACCAAGGCAACAAACCTTCCGTCCAATCTCTGTTCGCGACAAGCGCAATCTTGATGCGCAATTAATGCTCAATGATTAATACACACTTCAAAATGCACTATGGACTATGAGTTTATGTCAGGTGAACGTTATCGTCTCCTCGCTGAGAATATAAAAAAGTTGCCTTATAAATAATACTTGTGACGTTTAATTAGTGAACGATAGTTATTTGATATTCTATGAAATTTGTAAGTTATTTGAAATAAATAACGCGGGTCCTAAAACGACAAAATTACAAATAAAACGACTTTCCGCAATGTTTGAGTTGGCAGAGCACCTACAGGTAATGTTTGTAACGCGGCCCACACGCAATGAGATCATGCGAGGATTACATATTTGTCATCCATCATATATGTATTATGTTTGAAACAGTTCGTATATATACTTATATTGATAAACTTTAACTTTGTTAGATTAATGAGGTAACAAAGTGGCTTTTTATTTTGCACGAAAAGTCTGACTAGAATTCACCGGTCCTAATCTATTTTTCTTCTTTCAACCTTATTCTTAAAATTCCAATTATTAATAATTACTATTGCTTTTGGAAAAAAAAACGAGTATTACATTTGTTGTATTAATTCATGGTCATGGTACTGATAAAAATGTGTTATTTTTGAACGTGTTCACTGGTAAAGATGTGTCATAACTTAATTTAGTCGATATACAATCGCAAAGGTGATGTGACTAATTTCTACTTTGCTCACAAGTTACGGAGGTGGCCTTGCGTTTCTTTATTTTATGGCTTCTTATTGTTAGTTTGTTTAATTATATAGATTAAGTTTCTATAGTAATTTCTGCTTGCTTCCTCATCCGTGCAGGGTAGAGCACACAATGGACTGCAACTGAAAGTGTTATCTGTTGAATGAATCCTTAGAATGCAGGTTCAACTTACAAAATCTTTAAATATAAAACATTTGAGCAATATAACACAATATGCGTTTAAAAGACTCAGAAATTATGTAACGTTTCCAACGCGTAAACTTATCTAGTTCCTTCTTGTGTTGTTCTCGTACTTCATGGGTTGTCGTGTCCAGTCAGTTTACGTTATTTAATAAAAGGCTTACCGCTTGTTATATTTGAGACCCAATAATGTTTTCCGTAGTAGCTTTTTATGTTATAAAGTCCCTTTACAGTCGGATCATGAACTCCTTCCTAAAAGCGTAGTGACCGAGAACAATCCAAGCCCTTCTCCACTAAATAAAATAATTACACACATACATATCTTGTAAAGTTATCTGTCAGTTAACTAATAGGAAATATTTTTTTCAATACTCACTAATTTCGATCGCTATCGCATATCGCATCGGCTGGCGATTATCATTGACCGATACAGCCGCGTTACTACGAGTGTGTAAACAGCCACGTCCCTTGCTCTTCGAGCCCCGCCGATATGATGTCGATAACATGACAGTATATCATAGAGTTACATTTGTGACTTAATAAACTATAGTTGAAAAAACTACATTGTACTAAGCTGATATAAAGTAGATACTTCATTTTTAAACTAGGTGGCGTTATTCTTATATCTTATAGTAATGTATTTTTATCGTATCATCTTATTCAGAAAATTAGGAGAGTGATGTGATAAGACATTTTGAGACGGTAAAATTAACATAGAATGATTTCTTTGTAGAAAGATACATCCGTACAGGTCAAACTAATAAAAGCATGATATAAACAATGATAACGTTTAATTGACTGTAACTGATATGCTTTTATTTCACAACACCATGATATAATGACATGCAAGGTGATATGACTCCTTTTCAAGTCATTCTAATGGACGTTAGGATCCTTTAGCCTCGAACTGGCCACTCCTTTAATATATTTGTCTATTGTCACAAGTTCGTCAACCAGATCAGTGCTCGCCCACTGAGGTCAATAAAACATTATTACTCTACCAATGACCATTCACTGCGGGTTGAGAACACTAAGAGAGAGCAACGTATCTTAATATCAACTATAACTTAAAGTATATAAACTTTTTGATCCTTTTAGCTAAAGATTTATGAAACCTATTTATATAGATTCTTCAAAACGCTGTTATTAAACTTGAATATGGTAAAATAAAAGTCTGGTATTATCATATGTACTTGGAAGTCTTGGCGAGGGGATCGCAGTGCCAGAGGGAGAGGGGGAGGTATGGTGCTCACGCACATCGCGGGCAGCGGCGCGAGACGGCGCGCCCGACTGACCTCGTTCCCACGGCGGTGGCGGCGAGCTCGTCTCCACGCGGCCGCCGCGACCTCTGCCTGGCGCTGCCGACACTCCCCGCACACTCGACTAACCTGACACAACGTGATCACATAGTCCGACACACCTGACACACTCACTCGGCACACTTGACACAAGGTCATCACATCAACCGACATAAACACTACGTCACTCTTCATGGACTAGCGCCTCAGATGTTTTAGTACCTCTCATCTATCTCTCATTAAATTCAAATATAATGAACACATGCATTAAAATTATAGACAAAATGAGACAAAACACGGGAACCCAATCTGGTAATAAAATTAATAAGTAATCGCCGGAGCCTAGGTTCCCGAGGAAACCCTCGAGCTAAGTTACTGCAAAGAAGTTTTGACTAGGAGCCTTCTGCGTTCTGTTGGTCTGTCTACCAGCGATGTTGCCAAAAGCTAAGAAAAACGAAATGTTATACCACCATAACCTAAATAAAATGTCAGTTCATATAAAAAAATTTAGATCCATTTTTTTTCATCAGTATATAAAAAGAAGTAATTCAATTATACTAAAGAGGTCTTACTAGCTGAGTCATTCAATAAAGCGTTATCTCTAAATTAATAAATAGAGCGTTACACTTAACCGTCAATGGAGAGGTTACAGGACGGATTAGCAGAGGTCGGCGGGTGCGCGTGTCAGTGAACTCTCGAGGGAGAGATAAACTCTACGTGGCCGTTGACTACATACGTTCAAGAAAATTATTTTATTATACATATAGTATATATACATCTCAATAGACAGTTGCATATGTAGCTAGCAAAATTATTGGTAATTTTCTATTAACTAATTCTACTCTGTTTAAATAATCCCTTTAATTTTAAATGCATATATTTCAATTCAGATTTTAACTAACAGTCAGTTACTGCTTTCTATACCTTCAAAATTTACATAAGGCCTGCATTATCTAGACATTTTACATCACTATAGGAATCCCTTAGATTTAAGGTAAAACTCAATACATTTATATTACCACAATGTAGTTAAACCATAACCTCTTGTATAGGTATATTCGAATCATTTGAGTGATTCACAAGTGGTCAGACGGTAGGGACGGTTGCTGAGGCCGCGCGCCGGAGGCAGCGGTGAAAGTGGTACCGACCTTGCTACCACCACGCTTCACACCTGTAGGCGCCTACCACGCATACCTTATATAGCTTATGCAAAGCATAATAAGTTTAATGATGATACTATTTCCTGGCATAGGCTGTTCAGCTTAGTTGGCCCAGTAACAAAAGTACTAGTAATAGAGGCCGTAAAAATACAAGTAACAGGTTGACGCCATTTTAAAGTTGAAAACTAGTTACAACCGACTTGTTAATTCTTATTTCATTTAGTTTCAGTGATATTTAATGACGATAAACACAAAGCAAAGTTCAGAAAAAACTAATTTACGAAGTCTTTCATAAGATTTTAAATGGAATATAACAGAAAAAAAAACACAAAACTTCAAGCATCTTAGAATTTAACATAAGAGAGTAAGGCAAGTCTTTATCCCTTCTGAGTTTTAATTAATTTAATTGTGGTTATTAACGAGCGTTGCAGATGCAGGTGCGACCACAATCTAGATCGTACGGAGATGACGCGTAAACAAGACCGACAAGTTTCACCTCTAATTGAACAATGTCGATATGTGGTCAGTAGAAACTTGTGTGCGTTACACTCTTACTACCTATACACCTGATGATTGCCTGTTACTGAAGAATCGTATATTTGCGACATAAATCGTTGTTTGTCGGTTCATTTCCCAAAGATTTAGTTGTATTTACTCGCGCAGAATTTGAAACATACGTACACGAACTTGCTTTCCATCTTCATGTCTCGTTCTAAGCAAAGTTTAATTAAACACGTACAATAACAAATGATCGTGAATCGTATCGCGCTTTGTATAAATCTAATTGATGTTCGTTGGAACGGCAAACGTTCACAAGAGAACAGCTGATTGTAGGGATCGCGGGCGCGGGGTCGCTGACCGCACTTTCGCCCGTCCCGGCGCGCGCGGCCGCGCTCGCTCAACCTTGCTAGGTACATCAATTGATCTTTGGATACTACAGACATGTTAGGTCCCTTAATATTAAATATCTCTTTTCACTTCCATTCATGGGTTCATGATTTAGTTATATAAATGGATGTTAGATTGTGACGTATTATTACGTACTTAAGGATCGAAATATATATATTTTTATAGGATAAGTGGCAAAATAGTTACTTAACTACTTTGCCACTCTTGAGGTCACTTGACCTCACGCCGTCGCGTTAATTCAACATCTTAACTGATCTCTATCGCGTTGGCAATTTTTATAAAAAGAGAATGCTTTCGCTTGAAAGCCAGATCGTAGACAACTTTGTGTCAGCTTTAACATGCATGCATGGGTCTGTTTAAACGGATTCAGTGCTACCACCCCCTTTCCCCCCTTTTTCTTTAAAAAGGCTTGCAACGATTGTACCTGTGATTTGTGAGATTTATGAGTTTTACGAGTTCCAGTGTAGTACAGTAATATATCAGTTAAACCTGCCTTGTCGTATGCCGGAATGGCATACTCTGTCATGACATAAAAAGTCCTTATTGTTACGAACTTATTATACCTTTAAACATAACACGCTAGTTCTAAATATTGTCTTTGTCTGATGTAAATTATAGAGGAGCTGTGGGAAATCTGTATTCTACCTGGAAATTAAACATCAACTTGATCCACTGTAATATCTCATTATTTTACAGGCACATTATTTTATTTATTGATTGAATATCAAGGGATGACGTTATATCATTCAAGAATAATTCAAGTTTAGTAACCGGTATGTTGTATATTGTAAAATCTAAAACAAAATGATTACATTGTGCTAAGATCAGTACCAGGTCAAACTTGCAGAACGTAAACATTGTGGTACTCTGCAATAAAACTGTGTAATGTTAAGATTTGCTTACTTTTAATTGATGGGTCAACATTTTGCGCGCAAGCCGGAAACTATAATGGAGAAAACGGCTCGATGCGTGACGACGGCGGTGAAGAAGCTAATGTCGCCCGAGGAAGATGACGAGGAGGCGGAGTACGACAGGGCTGATGACCTGGTAAACGGAGATTTGTACTGCTAGACCTGGTCTGCGAAGAAATGGAACATTTTTGTGTAGCCTAGCTAGAGAAAACCTATCATAAACCATGTTTTTTATATACAGAGCTATGTATTTGTAATCGGATATTGTAGGTTTACGTAATTGCTAGATATTTCGGAAGATTTTTTATGTATCGTTGTTATTATTGAACTTTGTATACGTACGTCTTATTCAATATCAGGTATAATTACCATTAATGAACTAATTGGAATATAGTATAATAATTGTCTAATATATTTATTTCTGCTATTTTAGATACTTATAACTATTTTTTCTTCTGCAAGAAATTGTACAACTTATTCACGCCCGGGCAACGCCTTCGATCCTTCGCACTTGGTCTGTTTTATTTTTAACATGCTCAATACCGGTACCCGCTCGTCCTCCCAAGTTTCCACTTGAGAATGATCAATTTCCACGATTGTTTATTTTTCTCTCTCGAATTAATTGCGTAATAAATGGATGGAGATTTTTGATAATTTGACAAGTGTCACTAATTTTCGGTAGGATCCGTAATATAGATCATGGATCATCGATTGCGATGCGCAAATTACAATTGTACCACATTTGATCTTGTGTGACAATTTTCTGAAAGTAAAAATATACCATTTATCGTTAAAGCTAAGTCTAAGTAAGTCTTTAAGTCTTTACGGTACAATAACGCAACAGGTCAGGTATATACTGGAAGTCCAAACGGCGTACTCGTGTAATCACCCCTTTTCGGACTGACTTTCGGACTACGTGCATCGTTATTTTTTTTTAAATTTTAGTGTTAACTTTATGTTGCTACAGTGACATTTTATTATTGCATGACTATCGCGTGATATGTTACCGCGTAACCCGTACGGCTTTAAACGTTGTACGCTCCATGTTTTAGTTTTCCGATGGTATTTCACCGGTTAAGCCGGCCCGTTCGTGAACAGATGTTGTTGTTGCGGCCTCTACTATATATATCACTATAGAATACTAATGGCAGACCTGTGATTTCCCTTTACCTCGCTCGAGCAACGGCTGTGTTTTCCCGCGTGACTCAGCCTCTAAGCCTTTATGGACGCTAATCTTTGTTTTTTTTTAAATAGAAACATGCCTTTATGTTTCACAAAACGGTCAAGACAAATAAGGAATTGGAATTTATAGCTCATAGTTACGTCATATTAGCCTTATATTCGACGCCGTAAAATTTAAAGGTTCTAACTTTATCTCGATCGTACTTATATACTCTACTCCCAATCGGACTTATCAGAAGGCCGGCAGCGCATCTGCAGTTCCTCTGGTGTTGTGGTCACTGTCTAAAGGAATCGATCTTAGTTTTATACATATAATTTTACATTATATCTTGAGTATTTGGAGCAAGGTGGCAGATAGATAACGACATCTTAAAGTGGTTGGTAATTGTGAAAACTATCATTTATGATTACCGCCATACGCACCAGTATGAACTAGTTGTGGTCACTTGATATTATACGTAATGATAAGTCATTGCAAGGCAACTGCTACGACTTTAGTTGGTTTAGTGTCATTATCAGAATTAGTAGACTTTTGTTACATGCGAACAAGTCCTTAAACTAATGCCGAATGTTGCTTGTCTCTTTCATTCAAACTGAAAGTTTGAATGAAAGAGACAAGCAACATTCGCAATTCAACAAAGCAGACCTCTATCAATTCTTGTGGCATTATCTTTCACGGTACACTCAATGCTTAAAGCGCTATTTGTGATCCTATTATTCATAGTAAATTAAGAAGAAATAAATTAGTTGTTACTATAGTTTCGTCAACACAAAAAGCGTATGTGAATGAACATCACGCCGACAAACCGGCCGGCGGCGTGCGGCGTGCGGCGTGCGGCTAGTGCGCGCCGGATCCAGTCGACCGCTCGCCGATAATAACTAGGCCTCTTATCTAAACTGTTTCTTATCGTTTATCGTTTTTCAATTTAAATAACTGCTTTATACTTTTCTCTCTACTATTTTTATTACTACGGTACGTATTGTATTTTTAATATCATGTAACCCTGTCACTCTGAGTTCGATCGCATCTGGAGCGAAATACTTATTAAATGTTTATTTATCATATTGTAGAACTGTTGATATGAACCAGTTTTGGCGGTAATAATCTCGAATGTAATGAATTTCCAATAAGCGGAATTCGTGATCCAAAAGCACGCATTCCACGGCAGCAAAGATAAATACGTAATACGAATATTTATTATTTAGATAATGAACGATAATTTTCTAGGACATCGTTTCCGTTTAATAATTTGTCATTTATTATTTATGTCTTTCCTTTAAATTTCAAGAAGTATTTTTTCGTTCTAATGGCCTATTGTAAAATAGCTAAATTGAATTTTTGTAAGGCAAAATATGTAGTAGTAAATTATCCACATAGACATGTGAGCCACATAGATATATAGCTAGAATGGGAAAAGCCTATAATGAACTGTAACATAACCCACTTGGCGTTTGGTGTTATCTCGCAGTTGGTCTTGCCAAGTGTAACGAGAAACGGGCCGAGTGGTACTCGAAAGTTGCGACGGTCGCTAATCCTCAACGACTTTCTGCACTCAAACTACAATGCCGGAATACATACGACTCGATCAATGGCAGCCTTTACACATCCGGACTAATTCTCTTCACCCTGAACTAATGTTGAAATCCAAATGACAAAAATGGCAACAGTTTTTAGAGATGAACTATTTTTCTTTAGAGATGGGCAGGAAAACCCAACACTATCACACACAATTTCAGTCCTCTCCCCTTTCCCATTCTTTCCTAATAAGGATAGTATGGGAAGAGGATTGGATGGGGAGGGTATGAATGGGAGAAGGAAATATCCTTTTCAACTCTATCCCCACTGTCCTTTAAAGGTAGGCAACGCATTTGAGACTCATTGGCTTGTTGCGGATGCCCATGGGTAGGGTCACTTAACATCAGGTGACCCGCTTGCTCGTTCGCCACCTAATTCCATAAAAAAACACTACCTTTTTTATCAGCCTTATGTCAGTAGAGAGTTTTTACACTTGGCTATCGAAAATATGCCAATACGATCGTACATTTGAACCGTGCCGTAACGTAACTGAGTCTATTGCTATCGGATTCCCTAAACCAACCATACCTCAAAAACATATTGGAAATACTTCATAGTATTAGGTGCGCAACTAAGTTCTCGCCGTTTGTCAGTAGATGGCTCTAGCAGTAAGAGCTGGTCGATTTTGACATATCCAAAACGTCATGAACCAAGCTTAGAC
>DWTW01002293.1:0-11217 GCA_018246275.1 Papilio slateri
CGACTGCGTCGTCCTCCCGCTGCCGTTCGGCCGCGTCCCAGGCCCCCTCGCCGCTCACCATGGCGCAAACCACGGCAGGCAGCGAGAGGTCTCTCCCTATGACATTCACGAGTGCGGCGCGCTGACTCGACCAGTGGACGCTAGCGTCCAGCGTGTGTTGGGCCGAGTCTACCGCGTGGCCGCACTCGTGGCACCCCTTGGTGGGCTCCCGGCCTGCCACCCTGCACAGATACCTCCCGAAACAACCATGCTCCGAGAGAACCTACACAAGGTGGAAGGTCAGGACCCCATGTCTCCGACCCGTCCACTTTCCGACTTTCCTCGATCCTGCGCCATCTCCCGCCAGTCTTGAACTAAGTTCACTTTTTTTTTAATTCTTAATAAAGAGTAAGTAGATTATATGGATATTTTATAAATATTGTTTTTATTTTAGTTTTCAATCTAGTGGTGGTCATCAGAATATTACTCTCATGATATATTATATTATATTATTCTCATGATTACTAATTTTAAGTCTTGTTTATATAATATAAGGATTACTTAGAAGTATTTTATAAAATCATCAATTGGCATTAATCATTCGCACTCATTTTCCTTATTATCACCTTGAAAGCTATTTTTTTTTTGACAATTCCAGTTAATGAACCGGCGAGTTGAACGAAATTAATTCTCACAATACCTTTACACCAAATCTGAGTCATAAAGCTAAAACCGGTACAATCTTATGCGCTAACAACTAAATCGTTGTGATTCCAGGAAGACGAACCGGCTGGCCGAAGCGTTGAACATATTCGACACGATCGTCAACAACGTCAACTTCAAGGGTATATCGATAATCCTCTTCTTGAACAAGTCTGATCTGCTCGCGAAGAAGGTCGCCAGCAAGGAGACGGACATACGCTGGTATTATCCCCAGTTCACCGGCGACCCTCACAATCTACAGGACGTTCAGATGTTCATTCTCAACATGTTCGCCAACGTCCGGAGGGAGCCGAAGACGACGCTCTACCACCACTTCACCACCGCCATCGACACGCACAACATCGAAGTCGTCTTCAACTCCGTCAAGGACACGATCCTCAATCGAAACCTCGAATCGCTGATGTTGCAGTGACGATGTGATATTCGGTTCATGTGGACTCGATACATCGATTGTGATAAGTTGTGGGCAATATTGAGTTGTAAGTTCGCATATCGATATTCTATGCACAACGATTTAAATACACAGATCGCACGGATATAATCTGTGGCATACTTTTATATAAGTACAACACAGCAAAATATTTATTAAGTTTATCACACTCCCACCCATTTATATTTCGATTTGTTTCTTCTCTTATCATTAAATTCTTTTTAACTTAATTATTCGATGGATTTTATATTTGTTTTATATAAAATAAGACGTCATTCAAATATGGATACTAGATTGAATGAAAAGGACGATGAATTGGAAGTGGTGTCACAAGGATCGGTGTATTTAAATTCTTGGGTATGGACAACGGGGTGCGTATTAAAAGACAGTAATGTGATTTTTGAATGGCCTTCCGCGCGGCCTATAACGTTGGGAATTGAATTCGTCCGCCGAGCGTTGCGTTCGGAGACGTCAGTCATATTGTAATAATAAAAAGATATTAATAATTTATATATCAGTATATTTATGACCAAAAAAAATGTAGATTTTGCACTTAAATTATATAATTAGAAATCACTTTCTTTTTGATAGTTTTATGTGTACGGACGCTCATTAATCGCGGCCGTCCTACGGACAAGGGACTAGGAGGAACTCGGTGCAGTATACACTCTCGTAGGAATAGGAGTCGTATTGTAATCGATACATAATCGTAGTTTGTTTAGAGGAAATTCAGTACCAACGAAGTTTTATGATATTGGATTTAGTCGTACTGTTCAAAATTATACTCTAACGCGCACATGTCAATGTTGATTTTTGTTTGTCGATTTAAAGGTTTGTTGTTCGTCGTGCCAAGATTGATCCGGTGTGTTGGAATATTTTACAAGAAAGCGTTCATAGCGAACATATGAACTTGCTCAGACACTCAAAAAAGTACAGAATAATCCTTCTAGGGGGTAAAAGTGTACATATTATAGACCGTATGCTGTGATTTTTTAAATTATTAGGCAAGACAATTCGCATTAAACAAGTCGACTTTATGACATATCGTGAATGATACGAAAAAGATGCAAGTATTCGTTAAAAATGTATTCAATTCTTTCGCACGAAGAAATGGTCCGTGGTATACAAAAAATAAACAAATAAAGAAAATAGTACTTTGAAGTCCTTTTTTTCACACACTGCCACTTTCAAAAACTTTAAAGCAAAGTAGCTTGAAAGTAATCCAGGAAAGGTTTAAATTGTCATTGGTTAATTTGCAACCTAACACTCGATATGTTAAAACGTAATTCAAAAAACCATTTCCACTGTCAAACATCTCATATTTACATCTTCTCAGTAAAACAACCATTAGGATTCCATAAGGCCTGTTCACACGAACGAAAGCAATGCGTCATTTTGTACGAAAACACTTAAAAAATTAGCGCCATTGTGACTTATAAATAAATGTCATGTTGAAATGTATTTTTATTGACACTCAAGCGTTATTTTAGTGCCGTTTCTTATAACAGCATACGTTAAATCCAGCCTAAAAAAAGATAGCTAAATATCGTTATTGGTCAATATCGTTTTTGTACAACAAAGAGCATGGAGCGGTAATTTACAGGTTTTTAGAGTTGGCCGCCATTCGATAAACCCAACTATACTCGGCCCGTCAAAATAACCACTTTTGTGGACTCAAGTGGTCGATTTCGATCGAAATCAGAAAAACGAGGTTAAATTAAACAAAAAACACCAACGTTTGATGTCAATGAAATAATTTACGGAAATTGAAAGGATAAAGAATCTTTTGACATTTACTATTACATACAACTATTGTCAATGCTAAAAAAATTAAATTAAACTCAGTATACTCTATGGAAATTAATTAAGAAAAAAAAATAACATTGATCATTTGAATTCGTTTTGTTGTTTCCGCTAGCAATATCATATAAGTTTTAAGTCCGAATATCGATTATGTCTCCGTGTCATTAAATTTACGATGGTATATCGCAACAACAATTTTGAAATAACCATATTTTAATTATCATCGACGTTTATCGAATATCGATAATGTCGATTCATCGAGCATCGATTATCGCTCATCGCTCATCGCTCATCCCTAGTTAACGTTAAAAAAATAAATGAAGCAGCTGTTTAATATAAATTTATTTATGCAACGTTATTTGCAATTTATCTCATTATGTAAAACTCGGGCACAATTTTTTTTTGTTTTTGATCAAAGTTTTGTTTATTTCATTACTTTCCTAAACAACTCGGATCTATAACGCGTCGATCTGATATAAAAATTTATTTTATTATTTAAATAGTGCATAATTGTCATAATAATTATACTCATTTAAATTCGATAAGTTCAATAAGCTTTAGTGTATTTATTTATAAAAAAATATGAAACGGTTAGAATTTTACGTTTTTTAATAAGTTTAAGATAGATCGTCTATTTATTATGTGTACATTTTATATAAAGGGTTTATTAGAGGCTATCATTTGTAAATACCTCTTAATTAAAAAAAAATCATGGTGTTTTTAGATGTTTTTTTATTATCTGTGGATAGTTTATTAAATAAGTGTAAGTGACATAAAAATATAATTTTGGTAACGTTGACCAATTCCATCCTCCACTATTTCTTGTCACTTGTACTTTCCGATGTCCAAACGGCGCAGGATTGAGTGGGGTGTTGGTTTTTTTTTTAATTTGATTTTGGAAGTGATATATTTATTGCATTTAATAGTGCCATGAAACAATGGTACATTTACAAACGATGTTGCCAACAAGAAAAAAACGAATTTGTACGATACTAAAAAAACGACTATTCGCTCAGAAACACAGCAATACCGTTTCGCACTAGGTTCCCTAAGTAAATTCTTGAACCAAGCTCAGTACTGTTTTATAATTGTCTGTTATGTGGATTATTTCTTAAATGTAAACAAATTTCTAACTGTTCAATGCACGCCATTAGTGATTTTAAAAATAATAGTAGTTCTTAAATGTTTTTATATACTTTCTATTTCCATTATCTAATGCTCGTATTTGATTTTGCTTGTGTTGAGTGTTTTTGTCTGGTCGCTCTCTAAAATATTAGAGTGTGTTTTATAGATTTGTACAGTCAGCAGGGAAACGTTTACAATAAAAATACAATTTCTTAAATATATATATTTTTTTTTTATAAATACTCTGGTCAACTTTACGCCTTTGTCTTTGCGACTGTACAGTATATAAATTGGTTAGGTCATGGTTGCGATTGTACAGTTTTGTAATATAATAAAACATTACGCGAAAAGCAAAAATGGTTCATTGTACAGAAATGGAATAATTTTCTGTGTAATTTCAGTACAAAATATATGAAAATAAAATGTTTGTGACAACTTTCTAGATGTAGAGAAATAGTATTGTCATTTATTTGCAATATGGGTTATTTTTCCATTTTTTATTTTTATATTACACTTACATTAATTCTTGACATTTTGACTCTTGTATTTACGATGGCACTGTACCTCAATCCTTTTACATTCTTAATTTAAAATTATATTCTACTGTCCTGTAGTGGTTAGCTTTTACTTAAGGGGATTTTATTTCATTTTTCTGATCAGTTTCATAAATTAATTACAAGGATTTTGGAAGCATACTCTTAACAGTAATGGCATAAAAACGTTTCCCAAATAATTTTCAAACTCTTTTTAATTTCTGTACAAAAAATATAAATGTGAGAAATGAATAAACTCGAATATATATTTCAGATACTTCGAAATATTTATTCAACATATTTTATTAATACTAAAATATAAATAGTTATCTGTATTATCTTTAATTACAAGAGTGCCGTCGATTATAAACGCCACTTTTTACTGCAATATAAGAAATAGTAATTACAAAAAAAAAAATGATAAACTAATCTGCCGTTAGAACGGAACTTAAATTAAGTAAGACTCTTTCGGATAACCTTTTTCCTGATACCTACACAAATTGAACCATAATGTTTGTTCTTCCTAATTCATGCCATGCAAATATGGATATAAACAATAGCCAAAGTTATTTTTTGACTTTTTGTTTTTAACACTATGAAATAATAAGTCAATGGTTTTAAGAATGAAAATGTTGTTTGGAGATTATTTTCATATTTTCCATTGCTACGATTTGCAAGAATTAAATGTTACGTAATAATAAGCTCAAACAACTAAATGAAAATACTCCAAAATGCAATAAAATTTATTTAATGTATCTAGTATATGTTTTTTTATGTATAATGTAAAATTGTCTCATATTATTTGTCTGTGTATTTTGACCTTGTTCAATATGATATGAGATTTTCTGTAAACAATAAAACCCAAACAATAAATGTACACAATATTTATATGGTTTGTGATTCATACAAATATTCTTTATAATTGTGGCGTCTCTTACTTGAAGTTAGATTGTTTGACCGGTTGCGAATGACGCTAAAAAAATCACCATAAAATATGACCTAATATGTGCAGTGCCTAGAAAAATGATGAATGAAATTAGATTTGAGAATTAGAAAGAATTTTGTATCATTTTAGCTGTTGTGGCAAAAAGTGTTGTACAAAAATGCTATTTACAGATTTTAAATGTACGATTTATAGCAATATTTTAACATTTTGGTTGTATTTGTTTACATAAAATCATATAAAAAAAAAAACAATGAATAAATTTTATAGAAAACGAGCGAATATAAGTCTTATCTCAATGGAGTAGGGTGCATGGGTGATCGTCGATGTGGGGACGTGGGACAGCGGGAGACGTAGAGTAGGTAATAGTGAGCATTATTGGTCTCAGTATAGCGACTAAGTCGGGGCGATGTGATAGGGGCCGCTGTTACGCGTCGGTTACGTGGAATATACTAAGACATATTTTGTGCATTTTATACGCGTATATATATACTTTTTGTACGTATAATCGGCAGCTACATTCCAATAAACGGTGTTAAAGTCTGAAATTTCGTATTTATTTAACGCCTGCCATGATGGGGTAATTTTAGTGTGTCCACACGGGCAACACCAAGGTCAATAAACTTCAAGTAGCGTAATGTATAAAATCCAAATACAATTTATTAATCAGTGTTGCTATTATACAAACAGTAAAATTGGATACAGCATGCATATGCAAACATAATGTATGATGTTTTTGATTCATGTGCCTTACACGTGCCTGCTTTTTGAATGGGAATTGATTGACAATTTATACATTTTTCTAAATCCCGTGAAAACTAAACATTTATAAGTTTTATGACATATGTCAAGTTGGCATGTTCCATATGCAGTCAAAAATCTTGGTTAGTGTTGCCATGTAGATAATATGTATGACTATGATAAATATGAGCATATTCCATGAAACCGAGGTAGTTGTATTAAAGCTTTAGAGTGCCAATGTACATACATATAAAAACGATCGCTAGATTTTTGTATGTTGATAAATTCTCAAGGTTTAACCACGATTTCTCGGAAAGTCATAGGGTTACAAGCTTTCAAAGTCGAAGCTTGTAAAACGGTAGATTACTTTTAGTTGTACGTTACGGAGTTTAAAGGTAGGCGTTGTTGTACACTCATGTTATTGTATGCTGTCGAGTGTTAACAATATCTTTTGGAATTCCTCTACATGTTGTATACAGCCCAATATTTATTGTACAGTGTAATAAAACGTCATGCATGTGTCTTGTTTTATTTCTCATCATTCCAAATTATCCTTGGATTTTATAGTTGATTGATGATTTTGTATATACTTTTAATAATTTCAAGAACATGGACGACAATACTCTTTTGCCTATTTATCAGACCTTCTGTGGGCACCAGTGGCGGATCCAGGATTGTGAATTGGTGGGCGCTTGACCTCCATTTTGGAGGCCTGACTGTAAAAACAAAACGGCAAATAACATACAGTTTAGATCAGAACAAAGTAGTGTAATGATGGCTCAAAAAATAATTAGAATAATAATTATCAAGTTCACGTTAAAATTTGTCACGAAAGATTTGATTTGGGGGGCTCAAGGCGAACCTGTGCCCGTGATCACACCAACTTTTTTTTATTAAAATAGAGAAATTAATGAAATAAGTTCAAATTGAAATATCTAAATGACATCAATTTCAGTAAAAAGACGTGAATTGTTGACACGGCAAATTTCAAATCGACTTTCGAGTCCAGGCTAGTTCACCTGTTGTGTGAGCCTGTGTGACGCCTTTTTGTTACAAGTCGACGGTGAACCAACCAGGCTTCAGTATGTTAGGCGCTTTGTGGAGCAAGTTATATATTATGATTTTGGTGCCCCCTGTAATTGCGGTTCAGGTCAGTGCCCCGGCTTGCCTTGCCTTGCCCTAGATCCGGGGCTGATAACGTTTTACGCGTGTATGTATATATGTCGGTGCCATTGTGACCTGTTCTCTAAACGGCTTGACAGATGTTTGAAGAGTGATGTGTTATTAGATTCGTATTTTTCTCCGGAGTGTCATAGGTAATAAGATGTAATGAATTATGATAGTCATACAGTCAGTCGAGTTATTTTTATTATCTGTGACTTGTTTTACTTGAACCATATGTTATATATTATATGTTATATGTTTATTACGGTGGTATGCTCATAGCGTCATTTAGCTCCATTGATCCGGACGGAGGTAATGTTTTTCACAGCGAAAACTATCCTTTATTACTCTTACTCTTTTCCTAATTATGTATGAACAGCTCATTAAATTCGTATTATTTCATTCTATACGAGTATGACGTCACCATAAAATCCATATAGTGGAAGTAAACCATTAAACTGATCAGTCAGTCGGGTATTTTGGTTTTTTAAATTAATTTTTACTTGTTATTCCAATATTGTCGATAAAATCAGTTACAATTTATTTGAATGTCAGAAAGAGCTAGGTCTACTTTATTATTTCAGTGTACCTAAATAAATACGCTGTGTTTGAAGGAAATTTAATGAACAATTAAGAGGGTTTTATTCCAAGAGTCCATTTTTCATGACGCAAGATTTATAGAACAATTATATCCGTGAAGACAAGTGAAATAATGTCTTAATTCCCGAGTCGTCCTTGAGCCGAGGAAAATTCACGGCAATTTGTTATGACAGTTAGCGCCGGTTTATTAACGCTCCGTTCGCAAAGAAGCTTGCAGATGCTTCGTGTTTGTATTCGAAGCACGCGATTCATACGTTTTTTTTCAACTGAGCAGTGTGCGTCTAAGAAAAGAAATTAAGCCGAAGGAGAAACGTCGGGCCTGTTAAATTAAAAATAAATTATTTTATGTTAATTTGATATAAAAGAAGATAGTAAATAATTAATAGCATTATAATCCAACACCGTTTTACGTACTTATACGAATACAAAATGCCTTTCCATAAAGTCTTGCTTAAGATTAGTATTTTTATGGATTTAAAGTTTGAATAATCAAGCAACTTAAATGATACTCAGTTTTCATCGCATTGAACATCTACGATAAGCGTTTAATTGCAAGAAACCATTTTGTATCGAATAAATAGCAACTGAGCCATATTTGATACCAAATTGTTTGTTGGTTTTGGGGATTTAGTGTTGAGGATGTGTGTATCAAATGTTTTTTCAACATGTAACTGATGCTAATAAAAATACATTTCGAAAATCGCTGGAAAGAACCAGTTTTTATACTTTATATTACCGTGAGTCTGTTTTATCTTCCGAAGGACGTTCACTGGTGGACATTGGCTTTCCCTAAGAGTCGCCACGGAGATCGGTCCCTTGCCGCCCTTCAACTTCAACTTTCTAGTTAATTTAATTCCACCAAAAATATTTCATGTAAATGTATAATTAATTCAAATATAATATTTCATATAAATATGCCTTGTATGAGGGGTTTGAAGGGAAATGTTTCCGATTTATTAATTTTGTCGTTATTTCTGTGGGATTCCTAGTCTTTGTACTAAAGTTTTGTAGGACTTGTGGAAGTACCACTTTAAAGGTATTAATGATATTCAAAGACCGAGCACATTTACTATCCTGAACGAACCGTTTCTTAAATAAGAAATCTTTATTTTAGTATCGTACATACCTACGCTACTTACAGGTTACAGACATTGTTAGCACGTGTTAAGAATTGCCAAAATCCTAACCTCAATATATTGTCCAATTTATATTGATCCTTCACTTTAATTCATCTCTTTGAAAAAGAGTGTTCAAGTAAATAGAATAAAAAGCAGCAAGGATCTCTTTAAAGTGGTTATCTGAAACCGATACCGTGCCAATTGACAATAACGGCATTAACAATGTACGTTTAACAACTTCATTTTTAGACGTAAAGGAGAGAACATTGATTTTTATTTTTCGTGATTTCATCACAGATGCTCCTTTTAAATGTGCGATGTAATAAGAGATTTTAATGTATTAAACTCCAAAAAGAATTAATATATGAAATATCATCATTAATATTTAATAAAATAATAGTAAAATAAGGAAGTAGGTTTTAAAGGTGGTAGGAAAACAGTAATTTTTGGTATCAACAATAGTGTCCAAATATTGTTAATTCCAGCTTCAGAGTTAGTTTACTAACAAGCAAAAGTTAATCTAAAAAGCCAATAAACCCTATTGAAGAATATGAATCGAATGACACCCCAATCTTTAAAATCGGTCAAGCCGTTTAGGCTACAGGAGGTCACAATTTAACGGACATATATACATACATACCTGCGAAAAACATTACCTACCTGTCAGGTAACAAGATTAGGTTAACGAAGCATACCTCCCGGAGTGACAGTAAGATAGACAATTCCTAATAGAGGTCCTTATCTGGTCCCTATCTCATGGCGATGGGTCACTCGTGGTAAGTACATTATCTTGCATTGCATGTACGTCATAGTACTATTAAAAACCTTTTTCTACTGCCAAGTAATTCAGATCTAAAGAACGATATATCTAATGAAATTAAATAGATGACGAATGCAAACTATGTACGTCTTTCGAGCACCATATTGTTGATGCTAAAAGAATTGGCGTTCATTTAATAGCTCAGGGTTTGTTCCTTTTTAAGCACTATTTGACATATAATGATGATAAAATGTATGATACAATATTTATTGTAACTTTATTAAAGTAAATAAATTCAACAGTATTTAGAGCCAGTGAAAGCAGTAGCCGTAACTTGAATGAGCTGGTCCGGCCGAGAAAGTACCACGACCTCATAGAATACTCGCGGCTGCCACCAACGTACGTATAGCTTTGCATCTGATGCCGCAGCCGCAGCGCCTGCCGGATATACCTATCTACTCTTCGACTTCTTTTCCTCATCTACTCCCCTCTCTACTAAATATATCTTCTGATTGTTACCGATGTTAGCCGATGGGTAGCCGTGGTCACTTAATATCAGGAGAGCCGCTAGTCTCCTTCAGCTATGAAAAATCTCTAACGAAAGGTTTTCTAAACATGTATGTATTTGTCTAGTCCACGTGACAATGTGTGTCGTTAGATTGTGAATTTCGTCAGCTTATAATCGGACTAGACATATTATAAATTGACAGTAAATTGTGAACTGAACGAATCATTCAAAAATTTGTTGTTTTTGACATACGTCAAATTGTCAATGATTCGTTCAGTTCACAATTTGCTGACAGTTTACAATATACCTAGTCAGATTATAAACTGACGAAGTTCACAGTCGGTCGGTAAAATGTACAGTGATTAAAGAGCAATGTCACAGACGTTTGTTAATTCAAGATATGTTAGAAGCGAAATGTGTATCGCTTAATTTATACCTACTGCGTTGTGAGAATTAAAGGGGCCCTGATAAATGATAGCCGTATTGTTCAAACTTAGATCATAAATCACAATTCGGGCAAAGTTATATCATCTTCAAGAGTTTCGCAGACAAAGGGATGTGACCTCAATATTAACAGTAACATTCTCACAAGAATTCTAGAAATTTTAATAGTCGCTTTATGATAATCACTAAGGCCGACCGACGGGTTGGGATGTCTGCCTCCATATTTAATTACACTCCAATAATATTTTTAAACATACCTACTACAAATTGTTTATGATACAACAATTGAGATGACCTTGAATTCCTCGCATGTTATTTTCTTCAAGAAATTATGATAAAATAAAGC
>DWTW01002294.1:0-11217 GCA_018246275.1 Papilio slateri
CTAATATTTCTATTAACCATGTCCAACGACGTCTTAAGCTCGGAAGGACGTGATTCACGGCAATAGTCGAGTGGCGGATTCGAACCCACAACCTTTTCTCGGTCCGTACCCTTACTCATTAGGCTATTGGCGCGCAAAATAATATCTAAAAACTTTAAATAAATTGGTAGTTAAACAGTTTTACTGAAAAGAAAAATATTAATGATATCGTTTATGTACTAAAAGATTTCTGAAACTTGCGAGTTCTGAAAATATAAAACTTATTATGAAGAATGAAGAATGAAAAAATATCTGGTGTATGTGTATTTTAACGTGGAGGCGTGGTAGCCTAGTAATTCACACGTACGGATTTAAATCCCGCGTCGGCTGCATAGATTGCGCTTCGTTTTTAGGCTTTATTTTTTTCGTTCTTAGGAAATTACATACGTAAATATGTATTTACAACATGCTCGTGGCTTGGAAAGCACATAAAATCTGATTCTCACCAGAGTGGGAGGAAGCTTCCACTTCGAAAGAGTTGGATCAAAACATAATCAAAATCATCGATTGTGAGGTTCCTGCTGAAGGCTGGCAGGGGACTGAAGGTCCATTTTATAGACTTATTTAGCTACCTTAGAGGGAGACGTAGTAAGCTAAGACAACCTCAATATTGCTGTCGTGGAGCGGACCTCTCCTGTACATCTTCAAAATATAAAGCGGCCGGCTCATTCCGCACCTATTAGGCAAAGTAATAAAGACATGTTTTATTACTATTATCTTTATTTCCGAAAAATAATTTTAATAGTACAAATTATACAATTAATAATTTAAAACAATACCAACACCATTTTATATATGCTTTGACCAATGATTAACTTTAAATGAACTTTTTAAATAATATATAACTAAATTAAGTTAGGTTAGGTTACACTACAGTAAGTTATAATTATGAATTAACTAAGAAAAAACAATTTTTTTATGAATTATTAAATTCGGGAATTTATCTTTTGTTAACTTAGTTTTTAAGGTTAGGTTAGCTTATCTAAAATCCACTTAATATGTTTAGAAACATCAGTTTACACATCGGGAATATTGTTACATATTTTCGGACCGTAGATGTCTATTCCGTACTGGACCAATTTATTTTCACTGCCAGGGTAATTATTAATAAACAGAGGACCGGCTGGGTCTCTAAGGCGACAGCTGTGTTCATCCATTTGACGGGCGCAAAAAGTATTTTCTGGCATTATTATTCCCCTGCAAAATAATATATGTCAGAGTAGTTAAGAATTATGAACACTTTAAACTGTTTTTCACAAAATATCGATTAGCAGTTACTGACTTTGCTCTTACATGCCTAAAACTTAAAAGCGTTAATGATTTTGATTATATTAAAAATTGAAAGCCTAAGAAATTACTAAAATGTCTGCTTAAGTTAAATGGTAAATCTGCAAAATTTCCTATAATACGTAATAAACAAAATAATAAAATAAAATATCGTTTCCCATCAGATGAACTGTTTGCACGCCTGAAACTGTATTTAAGAAGTCCAAATTAGATCCTACCGCAAGGTGGCGCATAAGTAATGTCATTATGTGAATTGGCTTTGTTAGAAATGAAAATTATGATCTCCGTTTTCACGAAACATTTGTTTGTTGGGTTGAGTTTTGTTGTGGTAAACGCGAGCCAAAAAACAAAAAGCCCCAAAGAAAGAAGTCCGGTGTTGGCGCACTGGCACCCTCCCACGGTGTTCGGCCCCTACAGGACGACGAGCGGACGGCGACGGCGCACAGTGGCTACGTCGCGTGAGCCGTCACACGAAACGTATGACACGGCACGCACATTCATTCGTCCTTTAACTCGCTACTTGTAAATATATTATTAATTAAAAATTAAATTCAAATCAAAATCGTTTAATTTTGAACAAGTCCTGAAACGTGAAAAACGTTAGGGCTCACACATCCGGTGCCGTCACATCTAGTGATCTAGACGACCCACAATACTTGAAAGCCAATTCAGCAATTTACGGGACAAAAACATACAGTAACGTCTGCCTGTAACGCTCTCAGTTACGATGTACGACGTCGAGAAAAACGACCACGAAATTCCACGTTCTTCAGGAGTGTTTCACTCTATTGCTTGATGTTCAATTTATTCTGTATCTGTCTACATAGATTAAAAATAAAAGCACAATTTGATGCAGATTTGACGTCATTTGCAAAGATTAAAACATATTCTCAATATGACATTACTTTTTCTCTTATTTTACTGATATTCGAGTGTTCAAAAACTTTCTTCACAGCTATGCTATGATTATTTTAATTAGCCTTACTTGTTATAAATGTTTCTACATTCTTCTTCTTTATAGACAGACACTACATCCTTCAGTAATTTTGATTGTTGGTAGGTGGGAATTAAACCCCAATCTGCTATCACGGCTTGGTCATTACCACTTAGATCATATTTACGCATATCCTTCAGGACAGGTAGACAAATTGCGCCCACATTTCCTACAAAAAATGATGAATAAATTAATATAAGACTTGCCAACATAAATGCCATAGAAGAATCAATACAGGACAAGTAAGATGCAGTTGAACTACATCAAAGACTAGACTTTGTCTGGCGTACATTAGTGCCGCCAACCAGTGGTGTGCAAATATAAGTTCGTTTTGGTTTAAAGGGCGTTGTAAGGAATTTACCTACAACAGGAGAAGTACCGTGTATTTAACTTTCCAGAATACCGTTGTGAAGAACAGATATTTGCGTTTCGTCTGGCCTCTGCGCACTTATTACCTTATTAATAATGGGCATTTATTTATTATACCATTTTTAAACACCGTGCAGTTGCACAGTTGCATGAACTGCCTTTTTAAACTCTTCTCACTTACTTATTGTCTTTTGAAATACATACAAGTTCAGATACAGAAACATTTGCGGCGAGTACTATATCAATCCAAAATCCCATAAAAATATTTAAATAACCAAACAACAAGTAAGTATCTGAACCAAGTTGAGAAAAACTGATAAAAAAATTAGATGGTGCAAAATGTAAACCCTTTCTACCTTTCTCTCTGTATCAAGGGCATGAGTTCATTTCTTTGTTTTTTTATTTATTGTACACATACTTTTGTTGAAGTCCAAGGGTCGTCGAAGTCTAATAAGTGCTATGTCATTCGATGCGTTCAACCGTGTATACTCTTCGTGGCTGATAACTGTTTCCACTTGTTTATCCTAAAAAGAAATAAAAGTCCAACGGTAAACCAGGTAACAGGAAACGCAGCAGCATGAATAGGCCGATTAACCTTTCCTTTTCCTTACGAACATTCTTCATAAACGTACCCATATTTATAATTCTTCTAATATTGGCGTATATATAACATTTATTGCACCGTATTAAATTCAAAAGTATTAGATAATTACATATAAACACATCTTCGATCGAGCCGCAATTCGGTGCCACAGACTAGTTAAAATCCAGTAACGTCACCAGTGTTAATTCTAAGTCATACATTGCTTACCATATAGATAGACCACATGCGATAACAACGACCGCCACCCAATAGGCCGTCACCACTTTACGTCTTCTGTGACGTGCATGTGGTTAAGTTACTTGCCATCGAATAATGAGAAATGCAAAAACCTTACTTCGGCATAGCAATCGCTGCTGTATTTTTAGTATCGTGATTACAATCATAATCTCGGACTAGGTCATACTCTCCAATTCGTACACCGGCTATAACTTTGTTCTGTACGCAGTGAGCCGCGGTCAGTACATACTGTGCGCTAATTAACGTACCGGCGCATCTAAACGTCATGCCTCCACTACCTGCAATAAATCACATTCAATTATTACGTTATTTATATAAATAAAGCGCCAATAGCCTAATGGTTAAGTCGTGGGTTGGAATCCGCCATTCGACTATTGTTGTGAACCATATCCTAGCACAGGGTAAGGCTTAGTTGGAATGGTTAAAGAAATATTAGTAAATTATTCCGAAAATCTAATATTTTATAAAAAAAAGTTGAGCAGTTGTGGTTGTAGCACACCAGCATCACACCCGGTGAACCGCTAGCTCCTTTGACCTGAAACATTACGACTTCGTACAAAAACGGTCTGAAGATTTGATTGTACAGTTGCACTGTTTGCTACTATTTAAGGGAAATAAACCTGATTAGATACTATTGACCTGAGGCAGCAGAGCTTATAAGCCGCTTAGACTACACCTCTTAAAGAATAGCTAAGCACGAGCACTCCCACGGGGACCCTGGTCCAGGTCCTTAATGTTTAGTTGACCTAAAGAAAAGCCTAGCCTCTTAAGTTACTTGACTAAACGCTTTATGGAGTACCGAAGTAATGGATCTGAGAGACGCAGCCTGGGGTTGGGAATTTCATATATAAACACACTTCTTCTACTGAGCTCAAATAATGACTCAAAAACATTAACTACCCCAATGTAGGCAATAATCTCGTATAATATTTATCTATAAAATAATTTGCTACGACACTCAACAGACGTCCACTGCTTCCCAATGAATCGCCACAAAGATTTGAAGCCCTTGAACCACTTATGCAATATTGACAAGATCATCGTCCATCTTGCCGTAGCTCTAGCTGGCTGCTACACAGGGACGCTATTTCAAAAATTACAAAAACTGATAGATATCCGATCGCATTTAACTGACCGTAGTTAGTCTTTAATGGATTATAAAGGACCTAGAATCCACTGTTGGTTGTCATCCTTCTCTAAAACTAAATAACGTGCTACATCTTAACATAAATAGACGTCGTGTGAGATCGTACTAATTACATTGTATGAATTGAATCGCAGACAAAACTTAGACAGAAACAAAATCGTATCAAATGAGATTATATGCCAATAAACTTATAAATATCAAAACTTAGGACATCGTTTAAGATACATACTTTGTAACGAAACCAAAGCAGACCAGGGCATCTCAAACTGTGACACAGTTTTGCCGCCGACCACACGGCCACTTTTAGCGTCACCGCAGGTTTCTGGTAGTAGTTTGACATTAGGATGGTTTTCTATCTCATCCGTATTCTTAAATATGGAACAACAAATCTGTAAAAAATAGTTTTTAGTTATGTATGTGATTTTAAATGTACATATTATAGAACATAACAAATAGATTATGTATAAAATGTGTGTATGTAAAATGGAATAAGTACCTCCATTACGCAAAGTAAATTAGATCTGAAGTTCATAACGATGCTATTTAACGTCAGTGGTTAGATGTTAACAGTTTGACTAGGGAAGTACAACATATAATATTTCTTAGTTTCATTCGATATGTGAGGAGCTATTTCCTTTCTCATCCCTTATTCGGCCCCTAATCCTTATCAACTTTCGCTCTTTCTCCTACAGTAAACCGGGAACGCTATTCTTTTGATTGCTTCGCTTTTTTATGGATAGCGATGACCATGTAACAATGTGACCTGTTTACTATGGTGACCTGTTTACTAGTTCGTTTCCTGCTCCTATTAAAAAAAACTCACCATTTTGCCTTCAGTGTCGCACGACGCACGTCGCAGTAAAGCTTCTGTTACGTAACTCTTATCGATCAGACCTCGCAACCAGACAACAACGCAGTCCTCTATTGGTATGCAATCATCACAATATCCTGAAATTAAATATGGTATACAAACAATTTTTTTTGGTCTTTGAAGATAGTTATCATTTGTTGAACTTCGTACTTATTTTCCTTATTACTAAATTCTTAATATTTATCAAAGAGCAAGTGTATCGTATCCGCAAATCGCAGATCCGCAGATCATCATGTTGCGGGTACGTTTCCAGATCCAGAAATGGGAAACTATCCCCTTCCCATTTCTGCCTGGCATGTGGCATTTCACTCATCAGATGCGTGTGCGGTACATGTATGAATATACATCTGCTGGACGACCGCATTTTATGGAGTCTTGGTACTTCCCCGGTCATACCGGCCAACCATTAAAGCAACAGATGCAACTGCTGCCATCTCTGTCACTGCTTTGTTTGCAGAAGGCATTTAAAGTTAGCTACCGAAATAAATAATACGTACAGAAACAACCACAGCCGATCATACCTATCAAAGTTATACATATTTCTATTGGACTTTTTAATATACTTATGTGCTTTAATAAACTTATGTAATAAATGGCAACAGATTTACGTCCTAGCATTACATTTCGGATGTACAAAGCTCAGTGAAGTAATAAGAGATTATTTATTTAAACATAATACAAAGACTAACGTATAGCAAATGAGGCATGAAATAGGAGTAAAGAAAGCAAAAACATGCAGAGTTTCATTTTTGAAGGTGATAAAAGACGACTGAATCCGACAAAATGCACTACGCAATAAATGTTGCAGATTTTATAAAGGCTGGAACATAGACTTAGACTTATCGGCCGGAAAATTTCCACAGTAAACTAATGCCGACCAGATTGGTGATGTACTGCCGATGAGCATGTATGCGTAGATTTATTCTATCTACACTACTATGTAAATCTGTAGTCTGTCTGTACACTGTCTGGTCCGTTATCTCTGCCCACACCTCTGGGTTAAAGGCGTGTGTGCTTAACTATTTTTATTTATTTAATTTGTGAATGCTGACATATCCCGTGTCGCTGACGTTTCTGCCCATGCTCGAAATATTTCTAGTTACATTGTGACGCTATTTTTCAGATACAATCAGGAAAACCTCAATTTGCCGGCGATGAGTGCTAAAAGATTTGAACCAACCAGAGTGGCGTAGTTACCCAAAGTCGGCCTCTCACAATAAAGTCTCCACTTTCCTCGATCCCGCGCAGTCTCCCACCAGTCTTGAAGCTCACGTAGATCTTTCTTAACCTCATCAAAGATATTGGAATAATATTTTATGTTATCGTTATGTATTTATGATGATTATATTTATGATATACCGTAAACGTTATACCGAAAAATGTGAATTATATATCTATACTTCCACGTTGTCATTATGGACGCTCCCATGAATCAACATATGAAGTTTGGTTGAAACGTAGCTTTCGCAAGCAAGCAGCTTGTATTTAATAGTTCAGTTAAGTTACTCTAAACTATTTATTATATAATTTAGTGCAAATTGAACCTAACCTAACACACAAACTGATTTTGAAAGTTAAAGCTAAATAAAGAAGCTGTGAAAGCAAATCGAACTAAAAGGTAGATTTTTTTTACTATTTAATGACAAGGTAATGAATTTGATTTTTGTTGATCCGAAATGGATATACCGGATTCACACAAGATTTCTTTCTACCTTTCTAGCTTAATTTCACATTACGTAAAATTGTCGCTTGACAAAATTGTTTTTATATAAGCTGATTAAATGTTATCATTCCCATTGCGCTCGTAGGTCATTAACGATAACCTCATTATAAATTATGAATTATTAATTATTAATCCAAACACAAGTATGGGTTTCACAATAATAAATAATAATATTATATACATTACGAATAGCAGGTTTGAGCTTTCACATGCATAATACCAATGAATTGCTAAAATAAACAAAATTTTTAACAAAACCAAACCGACCGAAAAACAAAAAATGCACTAAAAAGCTAAAAAATAATTGTACGCAATTAGAAATAAGAATACTTCTACGCAATTAACTATAAATATAAATCCTTAATTTTTATTTTCTAGTTAAACGTGAGATGTCTGTTTTAATGTATTAAGGTCGTTAGATAGGTATTTTCCTCCAAAAATAAAAATTATGAAATTATTATTATGTTTTAATTGTGCAAAAATTGTCTTATTTCTAATTGCGTCAAATCATTATTATTTAGTGTAGAAGTATTCTTATTTTTAATTGCGTAAAATTATTCTTTATAAAAAAAGACCCTTGGGCAAATCTAAAGTCGGAGACATATGACCATACAGTACAGAATTCAGTTTCAATTTGCATTTGTATAATAATTAAGTTATTTGCTGCTGTATTCAATTTAACTAACAAAAAGCCTACTGCGACTAAGAAAACTTTGTAATTGACACAACTAACAGCTTGAACCTTTTTAAACCTTCATATGATAAAAATGACTAATATTCCGGTCGTAGATTTTGTTATTCGATAACTAGTTATACAATTCGAGCGGCGGATTTCTTTGACTTATATATAGGTGATTACTACAGCCGGGAGAATGGTCAACGTGACATTGGACACCCCACCCACTTTCCGCTGAAGGCCGTAACCAAACGCGGTAGTACCTCTCGAATTGTCGACACAAGTTTTGATTTTTTGTTTATTTTGGTCTTATTTAATTATATATAATCAAGAAATAAAATCTCCGCGAGATGTTATAACTACGTTAACGATGTATTCCACCAATAACTCTTGGGCAGAACTACGTTCTAATATCTGAAAAGATAATTCTACCAAAACCATGTAATGTAAAATTGGTTGCCAGGACTCGCAGTCATCATTCTTTTACTGTTAAAAAGCGATAAGATGTCTATTAGAGCCTAGCCCCTGGACTCCGATTTGTACTAAAAAGTACGGATAGGCCGTTTCGTGATCCTCGTGCTAACCACTATTTATGGATATAAATGTTATATCACGTTCCATGAACAAAAATAGCCAAGCCAAACTTGTCAATGTTTACGTGACATCAACGATCTTCACCAAAATAATTGCGAGACTACCTGACTTATCATTTGAGGTTTCCTGTATCCGTTATCCTCTTATTTATAAGCCAAAGTTCATATCGGATTGATACGAGTACGTGAACGTATTATGTTTGTTTGCATTGTTAATAATAGTAAGGTAGGTTTTGGTTTTACCTGCATTACTAATTACGAGCCCGTAATTTAAGGCCTGTTATATTTAAAGGTTGTTCGAGGAAATTAAAAAACTCATCCGATCGCGGTTTTCGAATTTTTGTTGGTCTATTTTTGATAAAGACTGTTTACTGACTAAAGAGCATTGGAATCAGGCGGTAAAAATAGTTGAAAATATAAAATGGGACCCTGGTTCCATAGTTAGTCATACTTCATATGTAAATAATTTTTGTGCAACTGGCGATTTCTCTTTAATGATAATATTACACAAAATAGTGATAAACAGCTGTTTTTGTTGCGTGCATAAGTAAATAAGAACTGGAGAAGGCGCCACAATTTCACAGAATATCAATGTAAATATTATTAAATATTTATTATGGCTCACTCATTTCTGATCCCTTTCTTTGGTAGGGACGACTAGGAACTTTATTCCTGTAGTGTATGAATTCATATATGACTGCGCGGTTTAAATTCAAATTGTAACCAAGTGCCTATACAATTACGTCATCCAAATGGGACCATCGCTTTGACGATAAATGTTCCAAAGCAATAATGTATTGACATTATTGATCGACTTTGAAGGGCACTTTTTATTAATATAACAAAAGGTATATATAACATTACGTCAATAATATTTAAAAAAGTTAAATTATAATTACACGCTTACTATATCAATGAACGGTGCAAGGCACAAACGAAAGCAATCAAAAAAATAATTGACACGTTTGTTATTATCGTACATACTGTTCCAGTACAATCCAATTTTAAATTTCAAGTAAGAGTAAATTGATTTAAGTATTTGTTTATTATCCAACTATCAAATTAATGCGTTTTAAGTAGAATAACGCAAAAACATTTTAAGCATTTTATACATTTTTTGTTAATTTATATTTTTCATTGAGAATAATTTTTCGACAAATTTCTACAACGATAATGTATCATGCATTATTTGATTGCCTTGTCTAATTCATGGCCCTAACCATAGATGGCTCACATTGATGATAATCCACACTCAAGCTTAAGAATATTAGAACAATTCAATATAACTTTTTTTTTACTTTACATTTATTAAGCAAAACAAAGCATATCTCAAATATTACTACAATTAATAAAATATATATTTAAAAATCCACTGTTTTAATAATTAAATTATTATGAAAGCGTTTAGGATTAAACTTGTAACTTGTTGCAATGTAATCTTGATATCTATTTTCTTATGACTTGCGCCAAGTCATTTTAAATTATATTAAAATAGCAACTTAAAGTTATGAATAATTTTCTCGTGGAAGTGTATACGATTTTAAGCGCTATCACTTTGTTGTAAGGTTTAATTCTACTTGTCGAGTTCTCTTTGAAAGATCGTAAGTTTTTGGGCGTGCTTCAAGGCCGCAATGCCACAATAACGTCGTTCGAAGTTCATTGCCACGGCCAAACTATTTTAAGATGCGGTCAGGGTGACGTAATTAAGTCTCGCATGAGCTTTACGTTATGTTTTAGTTTTGATATAAATGACTCAGCTTCATAATCACTGGTCGTATGTGAGATCATTTAGGAAATATTTTTTTAATATTTCTTATCTGCTATTAGGTAATTTTCTTTTAAAGTAGGACTGGACTATATGTTAACGCATGGGTCGGCAACGGGCGCCGCGTTCGGTATCTGGACCGCGGAATGTCGAAACTCGGACCGCCAAATATTGTGAAATATACCTACACATTATGAATTTAAATAATATTTTCATATAACAAGCCCTATTTTCATACATTTGTTTTTTCTGGACTTCGATAAATATTTTTCAAAAGTATCCAGACCTCACTAAAAACTACTTGCCGACCAGAACAGTTAATGTTAGATGAACATGTTTATGGAATAGAAGAGAAACTTGACAAATGAGCAGCGGAATTTCACTCGATGTGGAATTATCATCGCTGTACATGATTGCTGGTGCGTAGTCGACTCTTAAGGAAAGGGTACGCTTTTTTTAAAGGTTATTCGTATGGTTTGGAAATACCGCTGGTGACGGATCATTTAAAGGAAACATGCTATCAGGGAGATCCATTACATATTATTTTAACGTCATTGATGATCGCCTAAAAAATTTTTGTTTTACTTCAATATAGTGAAAGAAATTTGAACAAAAAACGTACTTTTTTTGTTTATTGTACAGTGAGTTTCAGACATTCTGATTTTTATTTTATTGCTTATATTCGTTTCAAGTGTGATTTGAGAAAAATAAACCAATTCTTTCTTGTTCAGCGGTAGAGCCCGCAACAACATCTCTTGCACGAATGGGCCGTCTCGACCGGTAAAATAAAACTATAAACCTCACAGAAGACAGGCGTGAGGTAGAAGTATTCTGCGTTTCATCTGATGAGTGAGATGCCAATGACCTAATCCTTTTCTCCTTCCTATCGTTTCCCAATAAGGATAGGATTTT
>DWTW01002295.1:0-11216 GCA_018246275.1 Papilio slateri
GCACCAGCTCGCCACGCTCGAGGGCATGCTCGACGCCGCCAAGGCCAAGCCGGCGGGCGCGGCGGAGGGCGTTGCGGCGGCGGAGGCGGCGGCGGCGGCGGCGGCGAGGCGCGAGGCGGACGCGGCGGCGGCGCGTGCGCACGCTCTCTCCGAGCGCCTGGCGCACGCGCAGCGACAGCTCGAGCGCGCGCACGACGACGCGCGTAAACTGCACGACGACGCAATGGTACGATACAGTTAAAAATAATTCGTTCCTAAGTTGATGTGACGTATAAACGGGTCGAGTATATAATATGACTTGCAATTGTTGTTCGGGGATGAAGGCTCTCTCTCTGGAGGCAGAGCAGACTCACGCCCCATGCGACATATGTGTCTTGCTATAACATTGGATCGTGTAGGTTGCCAGAAACAATGCCAAATCAACAATCTCTGAGCTGGAGTTCCAGCTGGAGCAGCTACGGCAAGAGAAGACGGCGCTGCAAGGCGAGGTGGACTCGCTGCACGACAACATCTCCGAGCTGCAGATACAGGTATGTGACTTTGATAAACGATTAGAAATCTTAAAATAAGTTCACCTCTTTATTACTTTGCATTTCGTTCTTTCTTTGGGATGCAATACCCGTGGTATCGCCCCCTCCCACCGTTTGTAAATACATTCTTGTGGCGTTATTATTATCTGTGCTGTTAATTTAATACATTTGTCTAATCCGATTGCCATACACTGGGTCTCTAACGCATTAGTGGTGGTGCGGTGGCTTGCAGGTGCAGGCGGCGTCGGACGAGAAGCTGTCGCTGATGTCGCGTGCGAGCGAGGCGCTGTCGCGCGCCGGCGACCTGGAGCACCGGCTGCAGGAGGCGCGCGCGCAACACGCGCAGCTGCTGCGCGACAAGGAGCGCGACGTGAGTACCGTGTGGTGGAGCAACTTGTGCAAGTTTACAGGAAGGCGATGGATGCCGAGGGATACGTTGTTTCCTGAAGCGATTTATTTTGTTCTGTCTAAGAGTTCCGACGATTTCCTTTCAGGAAGCGGAATGGAAACAGTTCCAAAGCGACCTGTTGATGACGGTCCGCGTCGCGAACGACTTCAAGACGGAGGCGCAGCGCGAGCTGGAGCGGCTGGTGCAGGAAAACAAGGTGGCCCGTGAGCGCATCCGCGCGTTGGAGGACCAGCTGCAGGCGCGCCCAGGTGAGCGCACACCCCCGCCTCACGGGCGGTGCTCGTGCGACTGTTGCATGACCTCTTGTAGGACCGATTTGTAGAATTGATGATGACTTTTGAGGGTTTTATCTTTATTTTTTTTAGCTTAACGAGTACTATTTTGCTATAATATAGTTACGCGTGAGTAACGGCTCGTTCCCGAGCTCCATCTCCGATGCTGCATGTGAGAGATAATCTTTGCGACTCGTGTAGGCATTAACGCACTGTCTCGCCGCACTAACTGTACATTACTTAGTGCTTCAGATCCGGCCACGATCATAGAACTAACACTAAATTATCATCTATTGTATCGTGTACATCATTGTAAAATGACATGTCTAATCATAATTTCATGTACCGACGCAGGTGTTAACAGATCAGAATCGGAGAGCGATCGGTATTGCTCCGACGACGAGAAAAACTTTTCCAAAGACTCCGACAACAGCGAGGCGCGCAGCGAGACCTCTTCCGGAGACTTATACCGGAACATACGCACTCGGTATCTGTGCAGAGTGCACAACGTAACCGACCCGCCGCCGAGAGATGGCAGCGTGGTCGGTCAAGCATTCTTCAAACCGAATGCCACAAGTCCAAGGCTGACTCCAACCGGGAACAAAGTTAGTTTCTTCAAATTGGACATTGAAAACGTAACTACGGACGAGACGAACGACGACGTCAGTAACAACGACGAATCGTTGGATAATTCTGAAAACAGCGATCGTAAAATATTAGCAGAAGCTATCCTCCCTCCCTTTGAAAACAAAGGGTTGCTAAGGCAAAATGCTATTGACTTTTTTGAACAAAAGCTTAGCAGACAGGACGCGTTAGATTTCGATTATTTAAATATCTCCGATCCGGCCGGCTGCCGTCCCAGAGTAGTTTCTAAATCTGTATCTGTATCGTACGACACGAGCACGTCCGGAGGCAAGACATGCTCAAGCGGCGATACGTCGAGGCTGTACAAGGGCAAGCCGAAGTCTTTGAGCATGGACAACATAAATACCGACGACGGATTTCAGGATATATTAAAAGAGGCGACTAGCATAGAGTTTTTAGGAAGTCATAATTTCAGTGATGTTTCGCTCTGTACGGATGGTTCGGACAGTGTTTGTCATCCGTCTCCCGCAGAAAACAACAATAACGTATTGGAACTGGAAAATAATAATTGTTTGAATTACACATCGGATATGAATTCTGAAGTATCGTCACGATACTCGGCTTTATTGAAAGATCATAATGACGTGAAGTCTGTGGACAAAGAAAAGTTAATGTTTCCGTATCTGTACTCGCGGGATAAAGAATTATGTCACAAAAATAATATTTCATTTGAAGCGATGCCCGAAAGTGCGCCAAAGCTTATAATAGAAGACCAACTAGAAAAGGATTTGAAGAAAGTGAATGAGGAATTAAAGATAACTTTTAAAGCAGCTATAGACAGAATTACTGGAAATAATAGAAACGACGTGTCTTCAGTGCGGCCCTCCGCAGTTGCTGAACTTTCAAAAACAAAGAAAAGTACTTTAAGTGCGACCGGCAAGCGGCAGGCAAGCGATGCTTGTCCATCTAGTACTATTTTCAAAGGAAAAACTGCCCAAAATGAAAACAATATTAAATGTGCCGATGAAAATAACGAAGGAGTACAAGAATACGATTTAAATGCTGAATCTACCTCAATTTTAAAACAGTCTAAGGATGAAAATTTAAGTTCCGAAAACAACACGTTTGTAAAGAAACCAGTAGGGGAGACCGAAACGAACGCGCCGCCGGCGTCAGACGATGTTAGTTATCGTCTGAAAATTCATACTTTAAATGACTCAAATCCTCCGCCACTTGCAGCTGGCGCACAAAATCATATGTCGTTCTTATCGAATGGACGCCGAGTGGTCAGAAATAATATCAAAACATTTATAGCACCAATCAACATCGTAAATACCGGCATCGATATTGCAGACGCAAGAGCTTCTCCGATTATTATTAGTCCTGTGTTAATACGACCGGTTCTCTTCGCACCACACAGACCGCCACAGGCGGACACGGAGACGACAAAAAGCACGGTATATTATGACGACATCGACCAGGTCGCGACGGACAGCGGAAATAGTAACAAAATACTTGAGCTGGAAACAACGGCGTGTCCTGGAAAAAAAGGAATTTACCAAAAAAATATTAAAACCAAACATTTGCCATTTCTTTCATGGAAATCTTCAAATGAAAATTTAACAGGAACCAAATCACTTAACGCGTCGTCCGTGCCGAAAAAATCACCAAAGACGAACATAAGCAAAATATCAAAAACACCGGAATGGTTAATCGATAACCATTGTTACCAACCGATGGGGAGTGCCCCATTAGTTCCTCGCAGGATCCGACCGGAGAGGTCCGTCCTCCCGGCACTAACTGATGTCGCCGACCCAAAGACTGCGCTGTCGGTCGGCGACAAACGAAGAGAGTCAATACAGGAGAACTATTACGAGGAAATCGGTCAGCCCACGGTGACGCCCAACGAACGGGGCAGCAACGTCGCCGACGACGACAAGATCTCTAGTCAGATAACTTCGGGTGATCTCCCCGCGGTCGCAAGAGAAGAGATACTCAAAGTTCCGAGAAAACCGAGGAGACCGAAGAAACAAGAAGCGAGACGATCGTCCGTGAATCCTGAAACCGAAGGGATCGCCAAAGACATCGCGAACATTACGGAATCCGTCATATCTCTGGCGAGATCTCCCAGTGCCAAAGATTTGATACGGAAACATAACGCTCTGTCGGAGGACTTCGAACAAACCGTATCGAGTAGATCGTCACAATCGAGCTCCAAGCCGGGCGAGACCGAAAATAGAAGGGTCCTCCTTCAGGCTCATCAGGGATCCCAAACGGACACGGGTTCCCTGCCGCGGCGGTCGAAGATGTACCACTGGAAGACTCTGGAGCACAAGCGCCTGTCGCACCCGATACGCTCGCTGAACGATCCCCCGCCGCCGAGACCGCTACGTAAGTCAGGCTTGTTTGTGTGACCCGGGCGGCCCTGGCGTGCGTGTGCGCCGCGTGAATAACAGCGAGTGGTGGTGGCGGCCCGTGCAACCTGCTCACCCTGGCTTAACTCTCCTCATTCCCTAACAAACCTTGCATTGTATATTGTAAATTATTTCTGTACTGTAATCGTGTTCGTCGTGGTTGTTGTTGAATATCGGGAAGGATTCGGTTTAAAATTAACAAGTGGCGTGGTGCAGCATGCTCTGCGTGTAGGTGTTGAGGTGGAGGCTGTATATTGCTTGCACACGTTTCTTTGGAACACGCTTTCGTGTCATCATGTAGTGGTAATGTGGCCGAGAGCTTATTTCTTTATGCATTCCCTAGCTTTATGCAAGTTGACTCCGGATATCCCCGTATGAAGTAACATATCAACTGTTAATAAGGTTAGTTGTTCTCCTAAAAATTGTAATTCTAATGTCAGCGTGCACTTGTTTATTTGTTATAACAACGGTCCAGATTAATTTCAACAGTCCATTAATAAATTATTAAAATTTTTCGTTGTTATTTTGATGCTGGTTCTATATCATTACCCGTAGGGAGCAATAACAGTAAAATTGAAATGGTATAAGGCAAGCAGTATGCGTGTGTTAACTTGCGTCGTGTGTGTCGCAGTGCTGCCGGCGCGCGCGGAGGAGCCGGCCGCCGCCGCGCCGCTGCTGACCAGCGCCTCGCTGCAGGACATCATGGCCAGCGCCGCCACGCATCGCCGCGGTAAAGGGATTTCATTTTTTTCTATGGAACAAGGAGGCTTGCGTTGGTGTTCCTGAGGGTTAGTGAGGTAGTTACAGTAGTCCTCATGAATCTTTGTTTGTTTGAAGTAAGCTTCCGAAATATTGTACGCGTCTCTTGGACTGAGCGAGGTGAACGTAGACACGAGAGCGAGAGTTGGCTACATGTTGCTTACTTCAGCCACGAAGATATTTGTGCTATGTATTATACGTGATGACTGTGCGCAGGCGTGAGCCGGCAGGACTCGCGGCTGTCGGTGAAGTCGCTCATAGAGAGCATCGAGAACGCGGCCAAGGCTGCCAAGCAGGCGCCCGCCAGCGCCGAGTGGGCGCAGCCCGCGCCCGGCGAGGAGCCGCGCGCCGCCGCCCCCGTCGTCACCGCCGCCTGCGCCGCCGCCACCGCCGCCGCCACGTACCTGCAAGTAGGATATTTCCCCTATTGATAATTCCTTGCACATAGAATTTTCATATGCTTCTATTTTTATTGAGGTCTCCTCGTATTATTTACGTAACAAACTATCGTTAAATATAATTCCAACACCACAAGTTTAAGGTGTGTCTAGCATTTTAAACATATCAGGAGAGCCAGGTTATGTTTAAAATGCTGGAAGCATCTGAATCATGATTTCATCAGTCAGTCGGCATCGAAATCTGTACAGAATGACTATAAGCAGTGACGTGTGTATTGTCAGACGGGAGCGGGGGCAGGGTCGGGGGGCGGGTCGGGAGCCGGCGCGGGCGCGGGCGGCAGGAACGGGTCCGCGTCGCCGCCCGCGCTTTCGTCCCGGCCGCCGGCGCGCGCGCACCGCCCCACGCCGCCACCGCAAGGTACGTTGTCATTACGTGCGTGTGCCTGGCGCACCTTGCGAAACGATTGAATACCATTAATACTACTCATTATATGTATCACTTCGTTGGACAAAATATACGTTCCACATAAACAAGTTGCACTTGTAGTCGCGTTGCATTGCCTGGACATGACTGCGACACCTAGCACTTCACTATGCATGACGGAGAAACCGATACAAAGAAAACTTTGAGTCTGTAGAGGGCGGACTATACTTGAAAAAAATATATCGCCGTGTTTTGTATAATTATATTTAAATTACGAGTAAGGAGCGATGAGTAACATTTTTAAGACGAAGATAATAATACATTTACATTGCGAGAGAGTCCGCAGCCGTGGAGATGTTCGAATGGGAGGGACGTATGCTAGGAAGCTAGAAATACTGAACCTGGAATGCCCATGTAGTATACCTGGCCAGCACGAGCCGCGAGAGATTGCGTTTATTTATTGACTCTGAATGGAGTCGATTGCTTGCGCGCACGACGAGCACCTCTGTAACGTAACAAACGGTGTATATAAACTTGCACCCTGACCCTGTGCCATTGAAATGCGTAATTTTCCGAGTCGAAGCAATAACTAATAACGCATGCACTGTATTACTTTGTACTAAATAATATTAGCCTATCGTCGTTGTGTTTGTGGCGTGCCGAAGTGCTGGAAATTGATATTTCCTCTAAGTTGTCAAGGCTCAAGGTCAAACTGTATATGACGGTATCACATTAAAGAAGAGATACGGTCCCCTCCCCTCCCCGCCCCTTACGTCCTTTCGTCAGCAGACGCCGTTGTTCTGTTCGCAGCGTGGCGGCGCGAGCAGAGCGCGGGACGCAGCCCCCTCTGCTTACCCTAACGACCTGTCGTGTGCCCGCACCTAACCTGTCACGTATCACGTCGCGCTACCGACTGGTCCATTTGTTTCTCGCATCTTCACTGACTCGCTATTACTAAATGTTCCTCTCGAACTCGTCCTATATTTTTTAATAACATTCTTGTTTTGTTAAATCGCTTAAGGTTGTGTGGTATATTAATGGCCAACGAAAACTATTCTATTGTATTTTGTTGTTGTTTTAATAGTGTGTGTAAAGAGCATTGTCACAGCTTCCACTAAAGTTTACGGGCGCCTCGCCAGCAGGCTCGGTGTAGCGGTGCCGGCGGTGCCGGGCGGGTGCAGTTTGTGTCTGTCTCGTGTGGAGCCTCATTAATAGCCGCTTAAATAACCTTTGTTTTAAAAATATAATCTATGTAACTATACTGTCGATAATTAAATTGAATAATAAAATGGTTCAGTTTATCTATTGTCAGAATATTTAACGTGCCCCGTCGTCTCTTGATTTTGTTTATAGTCTAGAAGGATCGCAACATCTCATATTTTGTGTAGTTTTTTCGCTATACTTACTTTAATAAATGATGCTTTTAATTAGCATAGTATATAACAGATCTATGTGAGGATAATTTTGAGCAGATAGGTGCGTGTCCACCGCTACCAGGAGCCGCCACCGTACGCGATCGCTTCCTATCTTATTTTACATTAAACACTTTATATATCTCTTGTAAATCGGATTAAAAATCAAATAAGCTGTGGTGCTAGCTGCTAGCAGTGGGCACGCACCCGAGGCGGGTGGTGTACCGAGGCTGTTTGTGGGTGGAGCTATGTGTGTTTGTGGGCGGGGCGTGATGTGTTGCCCGTGCTAACGGCGTGGTGCTGCAGAGAGCGCGGCCGCCAACACCAACGTGCCGGACGAGGAGCGCGCGCTGGCCAGCCTGCAGCAGAAGGCGATGGAGTCCTTCGTGCGGCGCAACAGCTACGGTGACATCTGTAAGTCCTCTCACCTTTTTGCTGCTCTTTATAAATTTACTTTTTTTTTAACGTTTATTGTTCTCTACAAATGGTACATGGTGCAGGTGAGCGCAAGGACCCGCTGAACGCGCTGCAGGTAAAGAACGGCGGCTCGAAGCGCAACGCGCTGCTCAAGTGGTGTCAGCAGAAGACCATGGGCTACAACAACATCGACATCACTAACTTCAGGTTCATTTGATTTCTATTAGTAAAACCAATTCAAGAAAAAAGAATGAAACCATTTGGGAAAAGAAAACACCTACACCTCTTGCTCACTGGGTCTCTGTAAGTGTCTATCTATGTTGGGGGTTTTTGCTGGTATAACTTTGAATAATAGTTTTTGTATTTGGTGGTTATCAGTTCGTCGTGGAACGACGGCCTGGCGCTGTGCGCGCTGCTGCACTCGTACGTGGGGTCTGCGCGCGTGCCCTACGCCGAGCTGACGCCGCACGACAAGCGCAGGAACTTTGCGCTCGCCTTCGCCGCCGCCGAGGCCGCCGGCATACCCACCACGCTGGTTGGTACACTCTCATACATCCATTTTCAGTATTGCTTGTCACCGAACTTTCCGGCGCTCACAGCTGCCACGTGATCCACCCACCCGTCCGACGTCCACGCCTTCTTAACACATAGCCGCGCCAAGCAGCGCCGGTCACATGATACGAATGCTCCCCGCAGACTACTCTGTACTCTCGGAACTCATATCCAGGCATTTTCGTAGGAGTTTCAACTGGGAACATGTTGCAACAAAGCAATAGCAAAAAATGGTTTATTTGTTTGTCCACAGAACATTCAGGACATGATCCAGCAGGAGCGGCCCGACTGGCAGCAGGTGATGGCCTACGTCACCAGCATCTACAAGCACTTCGAGACCTAGGACTAGACCTAGGGCGTGCCCCCGTGCGACCGCTGCACTTGTACGGACATGTAGTACGGATTGCTAACGTGTCACCTCATTGAAACGTACATTTGTTCGAAGATTGTAAAGTTTAAAATTGATACATTCCGTGGGTGCTTCGTGTGACGATGCAGAGGTGCGCGTGCGCCGACACGTGCACCATGCAGAGGTGCGCGTGCGTCGACACGTGCACCATGCAGAGGTGCGCGTGCGCCGACACGTGCACCGCGAGTGAGAATATGATGACCGTCTTTCTGTAAACTAAGACTGATAGGTTAGCGCAGACGCGGCGATGCCGGTATGTTGCCGATCGATTCTAGATCCTAGTGCGCCACGGCATACGGTCCAACGTTGCTCAGTGCGGCGCGACGGGGTCCAAGTCGAGCGTCAGAGGAGAGCTTGCTGTTAGAACGAGTGAGAAACGGTTGCCTTACGCGAGCGGCCTCGCCGCTCGCCAAACTAATTAGATATCGTCTCTTGTCGAACATTCGTATCGGCTTCATTGTATTCATTGTATTCTTTTAATAAGATGATAAACATTTAACGAAAGGCAAATTAATATTGGAAATGATAAAATGTACTGTCCAATTGTCGCTATAAAAACTATACGCATACGTTTTTAAGAATGGCGAGCGTTACTATGAACTCCGCATTAGAACGAGACTTGTATAATCTGTAACGTATGAACGTAGCGGCTGCTTCTTAATTTGTATATTCTGTTGTATTGTAATGTATCTCTTTTAGATTATAGCGAAGGTGTGTTGACGTCGACTGACGACAGATTTCAATAGATCGTTTTATTGAGTACTCGACGTTATTACAACTAAAGAATAATCACACGGCTCTGAATGTTTATCCTCGCCTCTGCCGGACACCCAGCAGTCCACCGACCCGCATGAGCTCTCTTGTCTTGTCAACTTGTCTATCGTAATAAAATCGTTGTTTTTTAATTATTACTTATATTCCCCGCCCCGCGCACCGGTTAACGTTTTGTAATGTGTGCATTCCGTCTGTGATTATTTCTGGGTTCATTTTAGCGGAGAATTTGAAGAGATAAACTACATTTTACGTTTCGATTTTTTTTATCTAGTTAAAAATTGTAATTTCGTGAATGCAATTACGTTCATACGCAACTTTCGGCTGCAAGATTAGCAGGTCGCGTCGTCCGTGGCCGGCGCGGGGACTCGGCTCACATTACAAACTGTACGACAAGCTGCTATAGCGAGCTCGTCTGTCTGTCCTTATATAGTATCGCGGCATAGTTTGTATTGGATTTGATTACTGAACGTCTCTGAATGTAAAGTGCTTGCATATTTAAATTGTTAATTTTAGGTATATTTAAATGATAGCAAAGTGATATGTTATTCCGGCGGCGTGGCGGCCGCGTGGCCGAAACCGCGTGGCCGAGACCGCGTCGATGTGATCTATGTATGATGTAAATTCATATTGTTGGGCGCGCACGTCGATGCGCACGCGCACGCCGGCCACGCTTTGATTCCCCGATTGTTGAAGCTACGTGTTATAAAATAATTATTGTCTATTTTCTGATATGTGTATTTTTGTACATATAGCTTAAATAAAGTTCCTGATTTTATAATACATGAAGTATTTTATTTAAAAAGCTAATTCGTGCACCACTCCAGCGAGTGCAGGAAGTGCAACTATTCATCCCCTCCCCGCCCAATTCTCTTCCCCTTACCATCCTCTCCTAATAAGGCTAGAAGAGTCCTCTTGGGCCTCCGGCACCTTATTCGGACGAAACGCAGAATACTTCTACTTCACTCCTGTCTTCTGTGAGGTCGTGGTATTTCACCGTTCGAGATGTTGCTACGGGCTCTACCACTGTTAAACGAAGGATAAATATTAGCAAATCATTGCAATCCTCTGTAAGTTAACGACCTGCGAGGCTTACCAACGTATAAACGATTATTTTTACCAAAAACAACTTCGGTGACGACAAATTGTATATATGTAGTGTGCTATATACTCGTATATAATTCTCATCTGTAACGAGAGTCGCGAGAGGAAGGCTCGCTCTGAATTATCAATATGTTATAAAGTCAATCGAAATTTGCCGACGTAAACAACGTGCTTGACGTAAGTGTTTTGTCATTTCATTTGTTCAGCATACCGAGGTGGGGTTATCGCGAAGGCGCGGCGAGCGGCCGGCTCGCGGTCGCGGTCGCGGTCGCGGTCGCCGATATGCGAGCGAAAAATACATGATGCGCGAAAATTGTTATTTTTATGTTATCAGTTTTCGTAATATTATTTGAAAACAACCATCTGACCGGATCTTAATCGTAAATAGTTATTCAGCGGACAACAAACTAAAACATAATAATTCACCACAGAAGTATTTTTGCAGTCCTCTGAAATTAAGCTGTATCGAAATAACAACTAGAAATAGTTCATTTAATCCAACAAATCCGACCGCCTGTACCCCACTGACTCTCCGGAAAGGAAGGATACGAATCTAAAGACACCTCACTCTTCCAATCGGGCAAGCCGGACAGTACGTACGCGTGACTAGCGTCACGCTCCTGTCAGTCGGGCAAAATTACCTTTAACTCCGTTCACTTTCGGACCACTGTCCGGTAGAACGCTATCGTTCTCTCTTGTGTTCAATTGCAAGAATTTCAATAACAACGTGATACATGTACACCTATTATAAATGTTTTGT
>DWTW01002296.1:0-11215 GCA_018246275.1 Papilio slateri
CTATTGTAACAAGCGTTTTCTAGGTGGGTTAAAAAAACCACGCAGGTGTTCTTAGAGAGAAAGGGGTGGAGTTACCTATCGATCGCGAAAACCGCTCGCGCATGTCATTGGTCGGAATTAGTCGAGTAAACATTGCCATTTTTGTTCTAACTTGCGTCTAATGTGACTTTCAAAAATGGGCCTAGGAAATATCGTTCGATAAATTACGAATTTATTTTCGTTGAAAATTACCTTCTTATTGCAATTTAATTGAATATCGAATGCTGATGGCATTTAAGAGTTGAAAAATCTTGTATGATAAAGCAAATTCGTCAAAGGAAAACGTTTGTAATCGCAGCCTAACTCGTTATTATCTAAGATATAATTACAAGTAAAACTATGTAAAAGAGTTATAAATACTGAAAAAAAAGAATATGTAAATTTCACAACAATACAATTTAAACTAGCTGACCCGGCAAACTTTATACCGTCTTAGAATTAATTTATATTGTTCATGTTACTATATTATTTGTATTAATTGGAGGATGGGTTGCGTTCAAGTCGATTCTCTTCGTTATATTACTTTGTATTATACGACATTTCCGTTTTGTAGTATGACAGGATGTATAATTATATACTCTTTGGGGTTTCTGTTATTTCAACAGAGCATAATGTCGCATACGAAAAATATATGGGAAAACGCATTTTCTTGTTACATATTTTTTTGTGAATTTTCCATATTTTTATTAGTTATTCTGCTATTCGAAGCGGAGAGAAGTCATCAAATTAAAAAAAAATCTGTGCAGCCGTTCTTCAGTTATAAATGGTGTAACTAACACCAGTTTGTTTTATATGTATAGATGCATACACTCAACCCATTTACCTCAAAACTTACAAAATATTACTAAATCATACATTCTGATACATTGAACTCGTAATAAACAAAAGTCATAACTTTTGTTGGCAGTGTAAAACGTTAAAGCTTAGAGGATATCCTTCGAAAGGTTTAAATGGCGCGATTACCACGTGATAGACCGCCATTTTGATAGTCATTTGCTATGACGACACGCGGTGCCATGGGGTAAAATTAAAATTTTGATAATACGGGTGAAAATTTCAAGTTCCCTGCATATAAATGTAAACTTGTGTATTTATTTATTCTATTTTCTTTTGTTTATTTGCAGATTTTTCACAATAATGAAAATTTTGTTTCAGAGACTGTATCACAATTATATTTAGGTATATTAAACACGACCCGGGTATTTGGTTCCACGATAATAAGAGAAACAAAAGTAGTAAAGTGACGTGGTGGAAGTTTCTACTGCAGCATGAATGGTACAGCTACATTGGATAAGTAAGATTCAACGGTCATTAAATAATTAAAAAATAAATACATCCTAATGCAGTGGAAATAATATATAGATATGGTTCTAAATTTTTACATGAGATGTGAAGAAGTAAGATAGAGATGTGTTGAAGACAGCAGGACAAATGGTAAACCGTAAAATTGCCGTCTTAGTGGTCGTTCAAATTGTAAGTATTTTAATTCAATTCAAAATTATAAAAAGTTCACGCACTTATAAAACAGATATTGTGGTACATTTCGTGGAATCACAATCATGGGTACCCTACAGTATAGGCATTTTGTTCGTCCGTCAGAAGCGAAACATTTTCTCAAACGACATGGGAACACTTAGCCAATTGTTCCCGCCAGCGTCGGCGGCTGCGCATACGTCATGCGCAATAAACGCAACACTTTCAAAAATATTACTTATTGTATTGACTAACGAAACATTTTCAGACAAAAGTGCATTTGTTCGTCATTCGTGTGACTCGAATGCTGGTACCACAATGTAGTTATAGATGTAGGTAAAAAAATCTAGAATGGCAATTCCATCCCTGCATGTTGGTCCAATGATCTAGACCAGTGGTCGGCAACAGGTGGACTGCGGAAGGTCAAAACTTGGACTCGCCAAGTGTTGCATAATAATTTAAATAATATTTTCATATAAGTAGCCCTATTTCCATAGTTTGAAAGCTCCGTAGAATGGAACTTATGTTTTGTTTATGGACCTCGATACAAAAGTAACAGTATCCAAAAATAGCAATAGGTATCCGGACTCCACTTAAAACTACTTGCCAACTTCTGTTCGAGACTAAAGTATCCAGTTACAGCCTAAAATTGCGACCAGAACAGTGGCAGAGCTAACAGCCAGCAATAGTTATTGCAAGAATGACCGACTCGGCCAGGGAAGTGTCACTATTACAGAATACGACCGTGAAGTAGGTAGGTAATTACTTCTATGCCTTTCATTTCAATCACAAAATCTCTTTTGAGACATTGCTCTTTCCACTTAGTTTTGATTAAATAGGTGTGAGAGTTTTAAAATAATTACAATCATAATAGAAAGTTTTTTTTTTAACTATAGGAAAAATATTTAAAGTTGGAAACGGTACAAGTAAATAAAAATCCAATTAACAACGTGCCAAAACGTCAGAATAGTGAAGTGCGCGATAGATTCGATATAAATTGAAATTTATTATTAATCCGACGGCCTATCGATATGTAGTTTGCTCTTAATAAAAAATGAAATCCCGCGGTAAACATTTGATGCATGTTCTACGAATTTAAAAATATACAAAAGCTATTACTGTATTAATTATCCCAATTCATACACTTTTTTAAAAATTGAAAATGAGTGGTACCAACTTAATGACTAAGAATTTGGATTATATTTGATCCGGTTTGATTTCCAATAAAGATTATATTACATGCTATAATTTGAGCTCAGTACAAAAGTTGTACAGTGGTTGAGCCCGCAACAACAACATCTGTTGCACGAATGGGCCGGCTCGACCGGCGAAATACCACGACTTCACAGAAGACAGGCGTGAAGTAGAAGTATTCTGCGTTTCGTCTGATGAGTGAGGTGCCGGAGGCCTAATTTTAGTCCTCTTCCCCTTACTATCCATTTCTACTAAGGAAAGGATGGGATGGGAGGAGGATTAGACGAGGAAGGAATAGACAGGAGATACACAGGAAAAGGAAGTATCCTTTTTTCTGTGTATCCCCTCCTCTGTCCATTAAAGGTAGACAACGCATCTGCAACTCATTAGCTTGTTGCGGAAACTTATGGGCAGCGGTCACTTAACAGCAGGCGGCGCTTGCTAGTTTGCCACCTTTTTTCATAAAAGAAAAACTTTTTAAGTAATGATTTTTCAGAGGTAAGGGCACTCCTACAAATAAAAAGTCGGTTTCACCTTTCCGAAGTTTTATTCGGTACGTATCCTTGCCATACCTCCTAAGGCGGTTGGGACCAGTTACTCTCAATAAGGTTAATCATAGGTATAATGTGTATTCAAACTAAACACCTTGTGCGTCATTTTGGTGACATCATAAGTGGCCTGTATAGTGTAAGAAAAAGTACGTCGTGAAAATTATTTATTTTACCAGGCAAACGAACAATGTAAAGACTCATGCGGAAAGGTCAGTGCGTTGTATTCCACGCAAAGTTTCATATTCTTATATACGCCTAATATAAGCCTTTTCTTACTTTTCGAGTGTCTTTTGTGTTTATTCTGTCCAAATAAGTCATTCTTATTTAAAAACCTATAACAAATCACCAAACATACTTTCACATACCTGACATTAAAATCTTTAGAGCCATCCGAGCCTTATTAACACCCGTTCACATCAAAAACTTTATTGCTTTAATGTTCGAAGAAATGATATTCATAACAATTTATACAGCCCTCTGAGGAATTCCATACAAACCCCTTACGTAATAACGGACCCCAGCAATACTCTAACAAAAGAGGTCCCCGCCTGACCGACGGACAAATACGGTACGTTTTATTAGTTTATGGTGTTCGCTGGGATTTTAAAGCCGTTAGAGAAAGTGCCAAATCATTAAAAGGATTACGCATCGAAATTTCCTTTTGGGCAATAAACGAAGGGTCTTAAACGTTTCTTGTAACGGGTTACAATGGATAAAGGGTTATGGAACATTTAACTATTTATACAAAACAAAAGATGGTTCGGTCCTTACTGTTACAAATGTTTTGTTTTGGAGTACGTATTTAAGGTAGACGTAATTTACAAAATGTTATTTTTATGTCTTGCCATACGTCGTCCTTTAAATGATACGTTAAATTACTGCGCTTTGAGGCGCGCCGCAGTTATATTAGAACCTACTATGTCTTGTACAATACAATAGTTTTATTTACTTTTTATTCCTCGAAAAAAAAACGAGGAACGTCATAAGTTTAACGTGTGCATCTATGTGTCAGCTTCATAGCTACCAAACGAACGTTTTTTTTTTCGAAATCTGATGAGTGAACAAGGTGATTAGTAACTGTAACTCATACAGATTTGTTCAGGCGTTTGAAGGTCATCAGCCTATGACTTATGACGAAAAATAGACCCACGGTCTAAAAGTATACCGCTTTTCTTAACACAAAACGATTTGGTGCCCACTGCGGGATTACGCAGGGGTCGAGTAGTGCGTTATACAAATAAGTATTATATATAATTGGTAACAGAAACAATTTTACAATCTATCTAAACATATATAGAGAAAAGTCTTTCTAGTACTAAAAAATTTAATAACAAACAAAAATAACAAACAAAAATAAATATACAATACTAAGATACTAATGCATTTTAAGTAGAAGATAAATACATTTATTATACAAAGAAACAAGTCATGCCACGTTTTCTTAACGCTATGTACTTTAGGACAACATAACATAAACATATTGTAAGTAATCTTTTTTTATATAGAGTTAACAACTTAAATTATCTTTAAATTTAATTACTAGATGGATGGATGGATTAGTACTCTATTATAACGATAATTTTCCTTGAAATTGCAATCCAATAAATTAGTTTTATAAAATCGTAGTTAAGTTTGCTGCCTACGCTGTTTTATCCGTCGCATAGATTACTATTTTTAATTAAAGCAAACCGTCAGGGACGCACGAGAGGGCCTCACTCGCACAAGTTATAACTCCGCGACGCACTCGCAAATAGAAATGGCGTATTTCTTGATGGCTTTTGAGATTCAGTGACCGTTATTTCAAATAAAACGAGCGTAGTTTACACAGGTAAAACAGCGAGAAGTATTGCCGAATATCTTTTATATTGTTTAAAAGACTATGTTGCAAATGAATTTCTTTTTTATGGTAGAAAGAGAGTACCGAGGGAGCGAGTCATCAGAAGTTATATGAGTTCTACTACACATTTATATACACACGAGGGAAGTTGCTAGCACGTTGTGGTTATTGACGAAGAAGTTCATTTCTTAAAGGTAAATATAGCGCATCGGTAATATAAAAAACTTGTAAAATACTATCTCTAATACTTAACTAAGAAGGCTTAGATTTCGATAGAAATTTACGTCATCCGCAATTAGCAGTGGTATACTTCAGAGATTACAAAAATATTTATTTGTATATATGTTACTATTTATCAATTTAAAATTATCTGAAAACTTTATAATGCATCTAACGAAGCCGTCAAAGTCATTCGCACTTAATTCGCGCCTCGCACTGCGCGGGTGTTGTGTCGTAAAAATGATCTCATACGATTTATTGCTATTTTTTGGCAAGGATAATTATTTCGATTTTTTAAATCACATAATATAAAAAGGACTTCATTAAAAAAATAACAATACTTCAAATTTGGGCGATCTTCATTTCTCCCTAAAACCTCTTTTTGATTATTTTAATGCGACTATTAATGATTTTACACTTTGAATATTTTGATGTATTTGCTTTATTTGAATAGATACTAAATATGTGGGTCTTGTAGTTAGTTCAACTTACCTTCAGTCAGTTTGTTTAACATAGCTTCAGCTGCCAGCCTTATTATAAGGCCAATGATCGACCTCACTTCTTTTTTTTCTGTCAGCTTATTTCTTTGGTCCAATACAAGTGTCGGCTCGATAATCTGGCTTTATTAAGTGTCTGTAGCACGTTTTAGTATATAAACTTCTATTTTACATCCATTCATTCATAGATTTCTAGATTCCGTCCATACCATTTGTTCCACCGGTACGATTTTCGACTGACTTCCAGTTCTAGTTCCTTGTCTTCTCTGATGTTGTGGATGTTCATAAGGATCATGATGTCTTATCATCAGGTGAGTTGCTACTAATTTGATGTTTGTTCTAATTAGGAATCAAATTTACTATTTTATTCAGCAAAGCAGTATCAGTATTAAGATTAAAAATAATTATAATTTAATATTGATATCTCGTAATAAAGTTACCCTTCATACTTATACTCTGGTCGACAAAAAGTTGTAATTATTTAACGAGAAATAGCATTTATACGCCAATAAAAAATAACCAAAAACTGTTCGTAATTAAAAACGGGCCGTTTTGTCCGATAACGAACCGACAACCAATTGAATAAAGTTTATTAATAAAGCACGATAAAACATCTACAATTAAGCCGGTAAAAAAATTACGGAAGTTTTAATGTCTACGCAACACTATTGGACATAGCAGGCCGAAAAGAAAGAAAATCTATAACTTGGAGCTATAAGTCAATGGTTAATTAATATATTCAATACAAAATGGTCTATTTCAATAAACACAGACCTATTGGCCGCTTAATGATGTATTAAATCATAATTCTGATTAAGGTTTTCTAGCCAGGAACTGAAATATATGTTTGTAGTAGGTTTTAATTTCTATGAAAAATATGTGTAAAATCGAAAAACTTCAATTATTGTAATTGTTGTTAAGTGTAACCTATTTTGCAATAGTAAAGTTTCTTTCATTTTTATTCTATATATAGTTTTCGAGTTTTTCGCTTTCAAACAAACAGACGGGGCAAGTGGGATTTGTTTTATGATTTCTATTATTAGTAGTGGTAGTTTTAACCGCACGAATAAAACGGTCGTTTGATTGAGTGAAATCGATGAAACAAATAGGTAATGAGCGGTGTATTTATAACTTCGCGTGACCGGCTCACGGCGACCCACTCGCCGGCGTATCATAATATGAAACTATGAATATTTTATAAATAAATTAAAAACATTTGCCTTGATAAGATCTTAGTTTTTTCCATTGTTGCTGATTTATTAGAAGAAATCCTAGACGTTTGTTTAATTTAAATGTTTTATTTTATTTAGTTTGACACAAATATATTAATTAAGCCTTCGGACAAGTAACCTGCTACATTGTGTTACCATAGCAATTCATCAATTACTATTTTTTTTCCTAACAGAAATGTGGGAGTCTGATAAAGATAACCTTATAAGGGAAGACAGGGTAAAGTTGGACAGTTCCGATTAAAACGTAGGTGACTGCGCTTCAGATTGACCCTCTGACATTTCCGATGTGTTACGGCATCATGAAGAATCCATCCTCCGAGTTATCGTCTTTTAGAAGATGTGTCATGTAAAATATTTTTTTTTATTTAATTAGTAACGTAAAACTTTCATAGTAATCCTTTCACGAAATGCATTGACCTCCGTAGACGGGGAGCGGCCTCGTTACTTGTTAGGCATAACCGGCGCCCATTAGACAATCAAGCGGGGAGCGCTGCGGACGCTCATTACAACTGGAAACGAATACATTTGAACACAAATTTACAGCACTGCAGCGGCTAATTGTATTTAACTAGCAATAAAGTACAAGCTTATTTCATAGTTCGTGCGATCTTAGCTGACCGGGCGAAATCTTCTATTCTATCTAAGTGATGTCTAAGAAAATAATTGTCATGAAACATGAAAATTAGTATTTTCTTATCGAATACGTAAAAGTCAGAAGATACATTCAAGGTTAAATAAAATTGTTCGAATTTTCGCGCTAACTTCATAATATTAAAAAACTTTATTTTTCATTTTTTAAATTCTATTGGCCTTAAATGTGTACCGTGGTATAGAACATCCGTCGATCGTAATCGTTTTACTTTAGCAAATTGCAAAAATCTTGCGAATAACTTTGGCCACCGCAAAGCTCAACATGTTTAATTTCCACCTAAAGAGTGCTAAAAGCAGCATAAAGTTTAAGGACAGCGACACAACAAGGTATCTTAAAGTTTCGAAACGATCAGAATTAAAATAAAGATATATAAAAATATAGGATACGGAAGTGTACATAATAGAATTCCCTTTAATGGATTTACAACAAAAAGTGAAGTTTATAGTTACAGTGAAGTTCACAGGATTAAAAACGAGAAGTTAACTTTCTTTACAATATTTTAGGTATTCTATTATATCTAATTTGTGTTTATTTTACCCATAGTTTTAATAACACTATATGATAACGTGACGTATAATGGAGAAACACTCGATGTCATCACATATTTATACTATTTAATTTTAGTCATCTTTTCTAAAAAAAATCGTTACGTCGAATGTTCTTTGGTGACTAGCACTACTAAAATAATAGATGCGCTTATAGTCGTTTTAATACAAATTGCAAAATAGATATTTCTATCTGGGGTGGTATCATCTAGCGAGAGAATAGTTTAAAAGAATATTAGTATAAATCGTTAACGAAATCGGTGCCTTTCCTTAAAAAGAAAATAAATTAAAAGTGGCCTTTTCTGCTCCCATTGTGCCAACGACGCGGCGTAACTGAGCGGCTATCAATAAGACAAACGAACAAACAAAGGTCTTACGTTACTAATGCATTGTGAAATACCTACCGCGGGAGGTGGCCGTTTTGACTTTCAATATTGAGAGATATCTTTTATCTCTGTGGTTTAACGGCCTCTGCAAGGATGACTCAATGTAACTTAGGACACGTTATACCTATGCGCGAATTGACGCCACTTTATGTCAGTCTGTCAATATTGTAAGAATTTTATATACATGATACCGGAGGCCTAATTTTAGTCCTCTTCCCCTTCTTATTCATTTCTTTTAAGGAAATAATGGGAAGGGGAAGAGGATTGGACGGGAAGGGAATCGATAGGGAAAAGAAATATCCTTTTCTGTCTATCCCCACCTCTGTCCATTAATTTAAGGTAGGCGACGGATCTGCAACTTATTTACTTGTTTCAGATGTCTATGGGTAGCGGTCACTTAACATCAGTTGACCACTTGCTCGATTGCCACCTTTTTCAATAAAAAAAAACAATTTTATTTACTTGTAAGTAAGAAGGTATATTTGAGTCAAATTATTTAAAAGATAATGATTTAATAGAATGACTTTCATTCTTATTAAGCAAACATTGGTTCCATTGATATCTATAAATAAATAAGCACTCACGCCCAATACCCAAAGGGGTAGAGAAATTTGATAGTTTTCACACTATATCAAAGAGAATTTTATTATCTTCTCTTTCAAACGTAATCACTATGCGTCGCGTATTTTGCTCGGCATAAACATCCAGTATATGAAGTAAAAGACTAAAATACTTTTGTAAAAATACACACTTTTACAAAATAATCGATACAATAGTGGTAAATGTACAACCATTGCATCGATTCAGCTGATATCAAGAAACTACACATATAATAACCATAACAAGAAAGAGTTGCAGTTTTAAGGAAAAGAGAAAGGATGGGAAAGAAAAGATGAATGAGGAAACTGGATACTCATCCCTCACTCATGTTTTACCCATCCTCACTAAACGAGGCGAAGAAGTACTGATTATTTTTAAAGTACACTGAAATAGTGTCATGCAGAGCTACTTGTCTGGAACCGAACCTAACTTCTGACCGAACTCCTCCATCCCTTCGTTGCAGTCAATAATACAGGGATATCAAAAGCAGAAGGTATGTCCTTACAGTAAACACGTTGGCTTCATGAATGCTATTCTTTAAAGTTTTTTTTTTCGATTAATTTGATGTCAAAATATGCGAAACGGTTGCCAAGTCGCAATTGTGCGCAAATTATAGCGGCTTGGAACTCCAGGATCATTACGTCCTGAATTTATAGTGAAGAAAAGGAACAAAATATAAAATTCTTTTTTGCAATGATAGCAGAAAGGTATAAGGTATACGGGTCAGTACATGGTTGATCATCGAACGTTAAGCGACCGACAACCTTGGGCGTTACAAAGACGTAGTTAGTGTAGGCTTTTGAACTTGAAGGAATTTCATAGTTCCCCATGAAGGTGATGGATAAGGAAAAAGAACAAAGTACTATCGTAGTGGGGATAGTAATGTAAATCACTCTACTTTACCAAATTTGTAGCCTCTAATGCTTAACCAGACAAAATATACAAAGATATGCCACAGTCAATTTTAAGACTGATATAAGTAATCATTTGAGAGAATATCTCTGGTTTCTTTACTTTATTTTGATCATAACTATTGGAAGAATCGTAAATGGGATAATGTGGGAAGCTAAGAAAAAGTTTATGGAGACACCGGCACCCATGACTTACCAGTAGTACTGTTGAATATTTCTCGTTCGCACCGATATAGTATGAGGGTAAATTTTTCTGTTTGAACTGACCTATTGTCAATCGAAAGGTTCAACCAGGAGAGTAACGCAGCCTCCTAACGCTGTCGTGTTATAACAGTAGTAGGTACTCAAAAACCTATCTAGTAAATAAAAAAAAAATAGAAGTTACATTATTTTGGCCTGAAGTATCAATTGTCTTTAATATTGCCTGTTAATCAAAAGTACCGCGGAGGCCACAAGTTTAAAACCTTGGCTTAGTGTGTAACCAAAAACAATCTACAGCTTAATAGAGCTTAATAAAAACTTTTTACAAAAATATATCTGAAAGAGCATTATCCCGACTTGAAACAAAATATATCCTTAACAATGATCGCAAAACAAGGAAGCTAAACTAATTATTGGACCGTAGTTTAGAGACCCCTGTATTGGTACTGACTAAAATTGACAGACATAGATGTTTACCTACATCTATAGATAAACAGACGGACACGGCGCTGTCGGTAGCTTATCTGTAATAATAAACAAGTACAACATGACAGCTATTTGTGTTATTCGTTAGTTATCTGCGTCGATGTCTGGCCAAAGCGTCCGTTCCATTAACAATAATCAAATATTATCTGTGGTAAATTACAAAGGCAACAAAAAAATCAAAGATTTTTTATAGTCATGTTAAAAAATAGGTACACAGTTAGTTTAACAGTAAATGATGTATTTACTCTTGATATTAAATAGTGATTAACTAATGACCCGCCCCCGGTTTGCTTATTTCTATTTTTCTGGCTTGTCATTGTTAGCCTGGAGGAGGCTTTTACAGATTCACCGGGCTTGAGGTAGCCGAGCGCAGAGGGCACTTAGCCTAAACC
>DWTW01002297.1:0-11215 GCA_018246275.1 Papilio slateri
TATATATATATTAATTGATTCCTGTATTATCTACACCAATATTACAAAACTGACAACGATTTTCAATTATGATACTCCACGTTTTTCACTTGACTTTTTTATGAATAATTAATGCAATAAATGAAATAAATACCATAAATTACTTTTTGCATTCGACCTAGACATGATATATTTTTGTTTACTTTTGAATTGTTTTTTTTTGATTGTGTTCAATTTATTTAGTATTTTCAATGAAATTACTGGATCTACACATATGAACAGTTAGGCAACCATAAAATTATCAATCTAAAACACATACAAAATTCATGAGCCTCTTTAATTGACTATTCTCCGCCGCTGTTCAAATTATACATTCACGCCCCGAGCGGGCCGTGGTCAACATAACTAGTGTACCTTGATACAAAGCAAATATTAGCCCAGCCATGCATTGTTGTCAAGCGCAGAAGCGCTACCTATGTAAAATCACCACTTCATATCAAACATCTAGCCATTTGAATATAAACTCTAAATCACTGTCATAAAGTTCAAATGTCATTGTCACCAACATCTGTATAGTTCGTTTTATAATATAAGGGTGCATATGCATCGGGCTGGCAAGTCGCACACGCGCCGATGGGTAGAGGCGGCTATGACAAAGATTGGAGCCAACTATAGTAGGCTTTATTAATAACAGCGAGTTTTCCGGTCGTGTAAACTAGGCTTTATGCAGCGCGGACGTTCCACAATAGCTCTATGGAAGTAATTATGCCATGTTGCATAATGTGCTTCGGATTTTAGAAGTAAAATTAGTCTCTACATTGTATATAGTTATTGATATTTGTTTATTTTTCTTATCATTATTTGGTTAATTTTAAATTTTAACAAAAAGATTCTTAAAGTGAGCTTCAGACAGGCCTTATCCGCGATCCTTTCTACTTCGTTAGCCGCTCCACGCTTCTTTTCTACAGAAATGCGATGTTCGCATCTGTTAACTATTATAAATTATTGTTGTGAATTAATACATAAAATCGGGTGACTCCTTTCTTATTAGCCATCTTCTGTCATAGAAAAAAAAAACAAATGTATTCACATGTGTCATTCCTGGATCGAATCCTAGCCACCACGTACCAATAGGCTTGTAAAAGGACTCTTATACAACGATGTGTTTACTTATCCGCTGTTCGTTTGTGTTCCCTTCTCTTACCAAACTACGTCGTACCGAACCTTTTCTTCAACTTAAAAAAATCCTTTAATTTAACTTCCCTGCACGAAATAACTGACACGATTTTATTTCATAAATGCGTAATTAAAAAAATATAATCTAGGTAACCTAGATAAAATATTTCCATACGAGAATCTTTAAAATACGAGTCAAGTACGCCATTAGTATTATATTAAATTTAACTAAGTTGCAAATTTAAAGGCTGTGTCACACACTAACGTTTTCCTGGTCATCATTTCCTATTCGCTGAGTGCATTTCACGCCAACTAAGCTAACAGGCTGGCACGGTCACAGGGTAGACTGCGATCAGTGTGATCACTCAGCTCGAGAATTTTACACTTTACGCCTGTTAGGCCTATCATGTGTGCCGGGTCCTTTGTTCGGACGTCGCCGCCGAGGGGTTGAATATAATTACTTGAAAATTTGCCTCGTTGCTTGTTTAAATGGTTTTTTTAAATGTTTGAAAATATCTTTGAGCTTAAAGTAACCGTTTTTATAGTGAAAAGCGGCAAACGAGCAAGCTGGTTACTCGGCGAAATTTTACTTGATTGCGTATACTCTCGAGTATTTGCTATCGGTACATGCCCTGTTCATACTTCTATCTATTATTTAAGAAATAAATAAACTTAAAGAGTGATTCATATACGAATTTAAAATACATTTTAAATTCATTTACAATGGACGCTATATCAAGGCATTTATTGCTTAGTCCACTATTGGGTTTTTGTCAGTATTCACTGAATCATATATTTTGAACAGTTTCATATAACGTAAAGACCTGTACTTTTAAGAAAATAAAACTTCGTCGTAAAATTCATAATTACAGAAACGGTTTAGTTTTTAGATCTCTGCTGTCTAATACAAACAAAATAAAAAAATTACAAAGTGAGTAAATTGAATAAAATTTAATGCATATCTAAATCTGAATACTCAATAACGAATATGCAGTGTGTCGAAATTTGACGTCGCACGAAAAATGAGAAAATATGATTGATATTCTCCAAATAGTTGCTCTTTTTAAGCGACGAAAAATGAGGTTCTTAATTCGCTTGTATTTTTTTTGTTTGTTACCTTAGAACTTCGATATTTATGAATCAATTTTGAAAATTCTATTTGCAATCGATAGTTTTTGTTTTCAGATTGGTTTCATTGAAATTTTATCCCGATCTGATAAGCGGTTCCAGAGTCATTCGGGAGTTTCGCGAATCGAAGTCGGTTTTTTGTGGTTTTGACTGCGTATAAAATATTTCACGTCCCCTGATTAATAAAGGGGTTACGGATTTCTAACGCGAATGGAGTGTTGAAGAATATATGATGATCTGACACTGAACCGAATTGTATATTCCTCATGAGAAACACTGTAATAATCATGATCTTAATAATCATGATGATGAATCCGTAATGATCATGAGAAACACCGTAATGCGTACGCGTAATTAAGACACATATTTTCAGACACAGTAACATTGCATGTACCTGTAAATATTAAAATGTATGCAGATATTAAATATGCACACCGAACGAACAAAGACATTCCAGAAAATAACACTATCAACGACATGTACATGTACGACAGTAGAGGTCTGTCAGCGCGCATGAATCCAATCAGTGGGTCGAAGAGACCCGCTGCGATGTTTACGCCAGGCCGTGCCGGCAGGCGGCGCAACGTGCCTGTGAATGTACGTATGTTGCACGCAATATGCCGAATGCATTGATGCAGTGAGCCACTATAGGGTTGTCTACAAATCCTTTCTATTCAGTTTCAATAGATTTCATTATCACACTTTTTGTAAGACATGTTAAACTTCGCTCCATGTGCTTAGATTTACTTCGGAACCCTAGTAAACCTAAATCTAGTCGTAGCCCTAGACCAGACATTTATATAACAAATGTTACATAAAGTTTGCATATCAATGAAGACATTCGTGAGATGATAATGGCAACCCCCCTTTACAATACGAAATTATAATCACCATTGTTCATGACCTCAAATAATTTGTAGTTACAGGTTACTTAGGCAAGTAATTTTACTATCCTACATGGAAGTAAAGTTTAAATACTTTTACTTGGCAACAGAATTAAGTACGGCGAAGCTACTAACAATAAGATCGATGCCACAAGGGCGTTGCGTCAGCGTTGCGTCATTGCAGCGTTATGATTTCGACGGACAGTGCGGCGCACGAGCATATTCGGTAAAAAATACACAGAGTGTGCGCGTCGCTCAGACTTTGGGTGACAATAGAGTTGAAGTTTGATATTAAAAAAAATACTGAGCGGCGCTGCGTTATCGCTGCATCCTCGCACCGTGTAGCATTCCTCCTCGTTTTCTCACTGGCCCCGTGTGCGTTGCTCGCGCGTTCCTCACGTTATTTTGACGCACCGTGAAGCATGTTGTTCTGATTTATGTTGTAAAACCTCTCCGTCCTCGAATCGCCGACGCTACGCCCGTGTGACATCGCTCTATCGACCTTCCTGTAACGACTTGTAACCGAAATTATTTACTAAACACACTAAACTATCGCGGAAAATAACATTTAAGTAATAATAAACTCTGCGTCGACAGCCCTAGCAGAGAACGGAGCAGGTACCGTGCCGAAGTCATTAGCAGTAATGGCTGATCCGCTGCTCCGTCAGATTTAGTGCGGTTATCCGTACGTACGAGTTACATGCATCTCTACGAGTACATGCACGCGCCTGCCAAGATTAATGCCACTTACATATTATTTTAATTCTTAATACATTTACAAATGAAACGGTAAACTATGATTGCAAGTATAACAGTAAAATAACAGTAAAATAACGTTGATGAGTGTCTAATACTTTCTACCCATCATCAGTAACATCAATAGAGTTGCAAGTACCTACGTAACATTTATCGAAGAAAGCTCTGGAAGCTTACAAATATAGAGGAAGAAATGGAGAGACTTTGGCCTCCGGCTACCTTATAACGAAATATTAAAATATTGTTAAGTTAAAATACTTCTCAGGTTAATTCGATCCACACATCTACCATAGCAACCGTCGTCGGGTATTTGCCGCTGTTAAAATTTGTTTGATGAACTAGATGAGAGATAGCAGATCATAAAGAAGGCAACTGCTTTATGCTCTGGTAAACTTTATTTTAGTAAGGTATCTTAATTATTGTACAATATTAAGGATACTAAAATACATATTTTGCATAATATGAATATATCAAATTTTAGTGTAGCTTAAAAGAGGACGCTCTGACTAAAATTGAGAAAGGTCTGCTTCGGTGGAAGATTGACTAGATAAATTTATTTTGCGAAAGTGAGTGACAATGCTGGTAGCAGTCATCCTACATGAACTTATACTGACCTGATTGACGACATCTAAAGAAAGACGGTCTTAAAAAGACCTATAACCTGCGAGTATATATATAGAAGAAGTAAGAGAGGAGTGCCAGAACCGTGCCAAACGGAAATCCGTAAATTCGTCCGTCTCTGCCTGCACCTCTGGGCTAAGGGCGTGAGTGCTCATTATTATTATCAATTAAGTTTTAGAGGTATGAAAAAGCGTTATTTTTAAACGACTTTTTTCAGTCCAGAATTCGTTTATTTATATTTAAACGATTTTTTTTGTATAAACGAAATAATACTGGCCTTTATTACAACTATAAAAAATATATTCTTCGCTAACATCAAAAATATTACAATTTAAAAGGGTCGGGATCTCCATACGCGCTATCCCCCCCCCCTAGGGGGAGACTTGGGTAACTTGAGCCATAACCGTATTTCACCCATGTCATAAAAACTAAGAAACATTGTGCCGCAAAGTATTATAATAAGAATTCTGCCACAGCCACACTGTTGGCTCTGAGATTTATTTGGAATTATTATTGATTAAACTGGTTTACGTATTATTTTATTCGAAACATAAAAGATTATTGTTTGATTTATTTTTACCACCAATTATACCGCTGTCTGGTATTTACGTTGTTTAAAATGTACAATGTTAATTCGCGATTTAGCGAATATTTGTCTTTAAAGCCGTGTTATATATAAAAAAAACTAAATATTTTGCAAAGATGTTCATTTGCCATCCCCGGGACTATGTTCATACACATAACCTGTAGTATTCCGTTTCAAAAGTGTTCTATTTGTACATCGCAATGCCTCCAGTGGCCTTTTGTTTCTTTAGGTTCTGAATATGTTTCAGATTCTATCCTACATTTACTTATATCAACTAACTAGGTTTTAATCTAGGAAAATGATATAATACAAAAAGTAAATACACTGAAAACACCAAATCGATTTGAACCTTTACTCGCATTTAAAAAAGTAATATTATCCCGATATTTCTTATAACGATCGTATATGATGGTACCTAGCGAGGGACGCCGGGTGATTTGCATGTATGTGGGGAGGGCGGGCGAACGGGTCGAGAGGAAACTTAAAACTATTTTGAGGGAGAAACATCGCAGTCCGTAAGAATACGCAGGGGGAATACTTTTAGTATTGTTGTTGAATTTAAAACGGAACACTAAAGGAAACTTGAATGTCTTAAATTATTGGCAAATATATCCGCAAGATTTTTAGAAACTAGTGTAGTTTATATTATAAATAACACATAAGCCCGGCTGAATGGTACTTCATAAAAGCCAGTAAAAACTTCCCTCGAAAGCGAATGCAAGGTTGGTGTTAAAAATATGTTAATATATTAAAATTCAAATAATTAACCGCACGTATACCAAATCGATTTTTTATAATATACATATACATTTTTTTATAAGGCACATCCTAATAATGTATCTCGTGTAATTAGCTGTGCGTCTATTTGTACAGTGATTAGAAGGGAGAATTGCCTAATTCCCCCTTTTGATCCCGGTGTATAGGATTTTTTGATTAGTCCGCATTTGCACTCATCAAAACTAAAACATAATGGCACATCTTAAAAGTTCTGTAATATCACAGAAGCATTATGCGACAGCAAGACGGGATAATAGGCTTTTGATCGTAGTAAAACTATCGATCGCGGACCCGAATCAAAAATAGTTTGTATGAAAAGTTCAAGTCTTTTAAATTGTTGCTGAAGAAATTTCAAACTGAAATCATAACTGGCAAAATATCTCCCTTGCCAGAATAAATCGTGAAGCCATAGTGACGCCTATATCTGTTGCCAAACAGTAATGGCAGCCCTCCTCTAGTATCTTAAAAATTACCCTATGCTAGAGAAATTACCAGATAACAATCGCAAGTGAAGTATTGTGTAAAATTGTACGTTATCAAGATTACCATTTCGAACCCGAAATAAAGAAAAACGTATAGCGATTATCAAGCCTACAGCTATTAATCTATAGAAAGAGAGAATAAAGAGAAGAAGGATTCCTTTCTTATAAGTCAACAAAACATTTGTATAATAATATGTTTTAATATAACCAATGTGCTTTCCGTATTTATTTCAATTTTAAGCCAAAACTTTCATAAATATTTTATCCCAACCATTTCCTGTTCGAAAGGCACTCAAAGATTATCTACTAACGTTTTAGCCAATAATTAGTGCATTTGTCTAATGCATGTCAGTGCTAGCAGTTGCTATTCAAATATGCAAGATGATGGCATATTCATTCCTAAAGTCTTACTTGGAGTCTTTGTATCACCTGGTACTAACCTGTATGGGAACCGAATAGTCGGACACCGCACGGGTTAAAATACATAATAATGTGATATTTACGACTATATTATTGATTTCAACTCGACTAATAAATAACAGTTATTGAATTATACCTATACCTATGTTACGGACCTAACTTCTGCCATGTTTCAAGATGGGACACCAATTTGTGACAACATCGCAACATAAATAACCTCCTCATTAGCATACACACCGCCGGAGCTTCCCATGTACCGGCCGGCCTCCACATCTGCCAACTATCTGCAAGAAAACGTTTATTTCATTCTAATTTATATTTCCATTCTTGTCTCGCACGCCGGGAAAGCGACCGAGCGTGCCGATAGGCGGAGCTTACATCCTAACCGATATAACACGAGCCGTGGAAATCCGAGGACTAACACCCTTTACATCTACAATACACGGCCAGGGGGGGACGGGGTGGATCGACCTGACATGGCCGCACTATATATCGCCTGACTGCACATTGGCTGATTTAGACCACGCCTACATGGAAATGCATTTCCAAGATTGCTATGCAGATGGTGCTCCGTAAGAACAGCAAATCTGGGAAGTTACGCTCGGATTTCGAAAGGCGTTGGGTTTTTGCGAGGGCATGTTTTTAGGTTAATGGGGGATACGGACAGAGTTTGTGCATTTTGAATTTGAATCGCCTACAGAATTTTTGTCTTGATATTATTCATTCCAGATACATTTACACACAAAACACACGTAGGAATAAAAGTTTTTTATTATATTTAAAAAATACCTTATATGCACGTAGAAAATAGTTACAAAGTAAACGCCTTTCGTGTCATGGTTATCAAAGAATATTGTTAAGATATCACATAAGGAATATATCACATAAGGATATTTTTAATATGTGTAACCCGTGTTTGTCTATTTAAAAGCTTTTGAATTTACTTTACAATTACTTCGCGATTAATATAAATTAATATATAAAATGATATCTTTCTCTGTAACTCGTCGGCTCTTGCATCTTACCTGTACATTTTCTTCTAACAGTTTCTTCGATTTAGTCTCGTAATGCCCATCTGGGTTACACCATATCGATTATTTTTAATTATTTCAGAGACTTATTCTCTATAAGTACAGACGCACTTATATTAGCTGATCTGTCTTTTAAGTACCACAACGTGCTAACAAGAATGTTCCACAATCCGGTCACTAGTACGTCACACTTTATGTTAGAAGTCAAGCGAGCATTCGGCTGCCACAAATAGTGACCACCAACGTCTTCCCTCCCAAATAATCAGTAAAGTGGAACCTGTCACCAGTTTTTTTTTAGAACAGACGAGGGAAGAAAGAGGGAGTGAAAAGGGGACGAAATCTGAAAACTCATCAGCTGAAACGTAGAAATGAAATTACCTCTCTCTAATAATATTTCATGATTGTATTCTGTGAGGTCGTGGTAAATCGTCTCATTCGTGCAACTACTGCATAGGCCTTTCTGCTGCTGGCTCAATCACTGTCAATATTTTTAATGTAGTAATTGTATTTTAAAATATATTAATATTTTTTGTCTAGTAAAGAGTTAACAGAGTCATATATTATTTCAATTTAAATATGTTCCAATAGTATAATTTGTTAATCACAATATATCTATGGAAGCATATCAAAGCTGCACTTCATTATATAACAAGATTAAATGAACTCGAGTGTACCACATAATTTGTGCAAGACTGTACATAGGGGGCTTACTGCGTGCGTAACGAAATGCCCACGCAAATCGCATCAGCGCGCTCTGTGCGCCGCACATCTGTTGCCTGGCTTATGAACTTAGCTGCATTCGACTTGTTTATTGATCCCACGTATCTACGATGACGTCTATATCTCTGAATATTAGTTTAGTATAAGGAGTCCTCTTCCATTTCGCATTATTTTCTAATAAGGATAGGATGGGATGAGAAAGAGGATTGGACGGGGAGGATATGAATAGGAGAAGGAAATATCATTTTCTCTCTATCCCCTCTGTCCGTTAAAGGTAGGCAACACATCTGCGACTCATTAGCTTGTTGCAGATGCTTATGGGTAGCGGTCACTAACATCAGGTGACTCGCTTGCTCGTTAGCCACCTACTTCCATAAAAAAAATATCGTGATATTATTCATGAAAAAGTTATATTAAAAATTTGACGTGTTCAAAAACTGTGACCAGAACAGAACCGCGGTAGCAGTTGCACGAATGGGTCGATTCGATCAGGGCAGTATCACGATCTATCAGAATATATGTGTCAAGGAGAAGGGACTTGTTTTTTCAAATCCCTTCATCTCCTTTCCGTTATCTACTTCACCTATCTCTTCTACAAAAAATCACCAAATTAATAACTTTTGTTGGGGATGTAAATTGATAACGACGGACAGATAATATTTAGTTAGTCGTACGAGTAATATTGTCGTGATAACTTCACGTCAAGTGAACTGTTTGCTGGTTTCCTTTTTCTACCATAAAAAAAAATCCTGTGGACTATGTTTGCTTATTAATTAAGTTATTGAATAAGTCACAATACCTGCTGTGAATTTGTGAAAGAAATCTTTTAAGGAATAACAAATTATGTTATATAAAGCAATATCAGACGTAAAAATCCATTTTCCTTGATCAGAAATCGCAGCCGCGTCTAATAATACACCTATTTTAATAACAAAGCTGTGGCATGATCCTGGGGCCGAGCACAATGCTCGCCGCCCGGCGTTGCCCGCTCCGGTGGGTTTCAATCCCATCCTATTGCTGGTTTTTACTTCCGTTCGCTTTACACTTGACGTGCGTTATTGTAGGAAATGAAAAGATATCTTGGTCGCCTTTTTTTCTTGGTACCGGATTAGAGTTCTGCGGGCTCGATGACGTTTAGGGATGGGCGTTGCCGTTCTTAGAATATTTTAGTTTATTTTAATAAAAACACACTTCTGTAAATGAACAGTATTTCTTTCGTTTAATAGCATTTCTAACAACCCAAAATTCCCAATTTTCGTCGAAAGCGAACTACAAGTGGGAGTATCACGCTACGAGCATCCTTGTACGTATTTAGTATAAGAAACTTCTGTGACTGTCGACTCTGTATTTAAAGAAGCCTGATTATGACTAACAGTATGCTTACAAAAGAAGGTTGATGCCATTTTTATGGGAATCAAGCCAACAAGACAAACTAAAAAAAATATTAAAATATCGATAAAAAGGCACAACATCGATAATTACGACGATTCTGTACTTGAGAACATTTGATCGTTAACAACGATACGGCCGTGTAATAGATTGCGTCCGTCCGCTAGAACGTTAGCGGGTTCGTTTCCGACGAGACACGTGGCCGCTTTAAAATATATTGGGCACATTTTTTGCATAATTTGGAAGGGTGCGATTTAAATACGAGGGACATAGCACAGCTAACATATATATTTTTATCACAATGAGTCATAATTGTACAACGAGTGATCACGGTCCTCTTGGTGACCAGTCGTAGAGCTCAAAAGCTCGACTCAGATCAATACTCGGGTTATAATCAATTTCAAGGCCTACGGTAAACAAATATTTTTAAAGTAACTAGTGTTTCTATTTATAACAATACATTTTTAAATCATTTTGCAATAAAATAAATATCGCACTATGCAGCGTAAGTGGGCTTCTCACAAGATGGACGGACGATCTCGTCAAGGTTGCGGGAATCCACTGAATGCGGGTGGCAAAGCACCTACCTATCTTTATGGCCACCCTTGGGGAAGGCCTACGTTCAGATGAGGATGTCTTTTGGCTGAGGATGACAATAAAATAACAATAATTAGTAACGTGGTAGGACGAGGTTTTTACGTCTTTCATAAATCTGAGAGCTTTAACAAATTGATCGGATAAAAATACCCATATATTTAAGAATTTAATATTTTTCAAACAGGTACTACAGATACCGTCTTGCTAGGCTTGCTATATCGCTAGGTTGCCACCTAATTATTTAAGGTATTATTTTGTTGACTATTGCTGCCGTGGATACAAACCTAGTTAATGTTCCGGTTGGAATGTAACCTACATAATTAGTAAGAAGAAAAGATTTTTTTTGTGATGAACTATGAAACTATACTGAATCGTTTTAAAGCTACGATGTTCAACCTTACTTAGGTTGCATTTTTATTATTAACGTGCAATATTAAAATGCATCCAGGCGACGTCGAGCACAAACAGCTACTCAAAATATAAATACGTACTTAAATCTTCAATATTATTAATATTACATACAGATAATATTTGTATATAAATAAATATAGGCATGTAATGAGAAGTTATGAAATATATAATTCGTACGAAATCGGGGAATCGTATTATAATTTCAAAGTGGTCGTAAAATGAAAAGTTCTGCCAAAGCCAAGAGTCGACCTCGTGGAG
>DWTW01002298.1:0-11214 GCA_018246275.1 Papilio slateri
TGGTTAAAAGAAATATTAGTAAATGATTTCGATAATCTACTAATATTTCATATATACCCCGGGGAGGGTTGTCGTCAGGCAGGCGGCCGGCCGTAAAAACACTATAGCCAAAACCTATTACACTATAGACTACGGTCGTACTGTGCCGACCCCACATAAAAGTGGGAAACGGACAGGAGGAAAAAAAATCTAGATAAAGTGCTGCTAAAGGCAAACAAACATATTTTTTATGGTAGAAGGTGGCGAACAAACAAGCGGTTCACCTGAGGACGTCACCCTTTATACATCCGCAACAATCAAATGAGTCGCAGATGCGTAGCCTACCTTTAATGGACAGAGGAAGGGGATAGACAGGAAAAAGGATATTACCTTCATTCGTGCAACAGATATTGTTACGCGCTCCACCGCTGTAAAATATCTTTGATTATGAACAAGTAACAAAATAATTTGGTAATTATTTTGAGTATTTATATTTGTCTGTGCATTATATAGAATAGCTGCACTTTCATTCTTCCTGGGATGTTTCTTGTACATATTTATGTACAAGAAACATCCATCGGCAATCTGTACGCGGATTATATGCACACACCTCGCCTTCGAACGAAGCGATTTGAATCTTCGTTCAGTGAGCGTATTGAAAAGTATTGGGACAACTTGCCGGCGTCAGTTTTTCTATCTGATTATGACGTGTGTGAGAAATGTGAATAGGCTAATTTTAAACTGGTACACAATATCATCTTTCGAACACATCATTAATATCAGTTAAGATTGTTGTCACGACAGAAGGCGGGGACCATCCACACCACCTCGATGGCTGGCATTCCTCGACGGTGCGGTTTACACGGAATTTTTTACCTCGCACTGCCGCGTTGTGGAACGGTCTGTCCTCGGCGGTATTTCCAAACCACGACGACTTAGGGTCTTTCAGAGGCGAGCGTACCTCTCTCTCAAAAGCCGGCAACGCATCTGCAGATCCTCTGGTGTTGCAGATGTCCATGGGCGGCGATGATCGCCTCGGCGTTCCCGCAGCTCGGTAGCCCCCTTCTTATATATAAAAAGCAATACCTTTTCTTATCAAAACCATCGTGCAGTTACTAAGAGTGGCTATTATTTTATTGGCCTGTGTATATTTCACCGACAGATTTTGAAGGTTGTGTTCGTTAGTGTATAATCTCAGCTAATTGTAAATTGAACGAATTATTAACAATTCGACGTTTCACGTTTCACACAAACCTAGTCTCTCTTTGATAATCGTTAATCTTTTTAAGATATTGTTTTTATACATAGCTTTTATATACCTATATCATGTACAACCTAAGAAACCTAACCTATATATACCTACTATCCTTAATTCTAACTTAATCTTTAACGTAATAACGCAAGCAAAATATCGATTTACAATTTGATTTCGACAGTTTAAATTATTCAGTTCACAATTCGCTGAAAGTTTTTATTATAATAAATATAGGTATATCTAGTCCGATTACAAACTTACGAAGTTCAAAATCGGTCGGTGGCATATACTATATTAGATCTGTACTAACAAAGCGTGTTACGTTGGTACAATTAGATTAAAAAAGTTTAGACAATATTACCAGCAAGAAGGTAATACTGTCTAAACGTATTATTTGTATCACCAGCAAGAGGCAATCTTATGCTTCTTGCTGGTAATACAGTCGAGAACTAATTATTTTTCATATTATAGTACAAATAAAACGCGCAAGCTACGTAAGCTGGTGCAACGTTTAATGGCCTACCAATTAGCATTTGTTGGAAGTAGAAATATTAGCGGCTACGTGTGTAATTATAACCTGTTAAATAGCTTGTTAATCTTGTAATCCGTATATCGACGGCTCATTAGTTGTGGCAACTGGTTTTACTCGGAGAAATAATGAAATTACGATATGCTTATTTATAAATAAATATTCGCTCACGCTCGTGACCCGGAGGGGTAGGTAGATATCACGGATTTCCATTTGGCGCGCTCCTGGCACACCTCTCTCGCTTCATCTACATCCATACATCTACGCATACATGCTCGTCGGTTACGGGTACTCCTTATATCGCCTTCCTTTATTATTCACTAATCTGATCGATATAAGTTCTTCTGGGATGTCCCTTATTTATCTTAAAGTTACTAAATTAAACGAAATTCAAAGAATTATATTTGAAATTTGATCACATGGCGATGATTAGATTAATTACGATAGTAATTATTATAACATAACCTTAAACCAACCCATCGTGTCCATCAATCAGGAACGAAACTGGCATTTCAACAGTAATGAGACAGACAGGTGACCGCCTGCCTGGCAGCCATTAACAAGCCAATAAATACTATAATGCGTTCAATTATGCGCATTTTTATAATTGCGTGCATTCACTCAGGGCCCGCACGCTTATCTACCACGTACTATATACGGCAGCACTTTGTTAATATATGTCGAAACGTCGGTATGAACAGAGAATAAATTATAGAAAAGATAGTTCCTCTTCGCTCGATAGTTACGCGTCGATGTTGTGGAATTCTTTTACCTACAGCTGCTATTAGTACAACTCTACAAAATATGATATCCTGTATTTTGTAAAAAAAAAAAACTAGTCAAGTAGTTTGACATTTTTTCCTTCATAAATATACTTCGTTACTAGAAAGTTCGCTTCTTAACTTATTCGTAATATAAAAATTTATACTAGAAAGTTTAAACATGCGACTAACATTTTACTCCAGCGTCTTCCTATGTTTTTTTTTATTGTTGGAAGAAGGTAGCAATCGGGAAAGCCAAGTGAATACCGCCACCTAGCGATGGGCGAATATTACTAAAACTAATCGAATTTGATTGTTCAGTTTAGTCGATAAAAGTCGATTACAATCGAAGCCAGTCGATTGTTATTGACTAACGGTGTGCGACAATGACTGATGTAATTACCGTGTCAACTCTAACTACTAATTTGTCGCGCAGCGCACCGCTTAGGATAACACCGTACTAGGACTTCATACTAAATAAGTAATTACAAAAGATGGCACGGGGTGCGTGCGGTAATTCAGTATGGAAACTGTTAGTAGATTGTCGATTGTTATTCGAATAATCATGGTGAGGAATTCGACTAAATTAACAGTCGAATTCTGCAACAATCGCCCTTCACTGCCGTTACCCTCTCCATATGCAACTACGTTATCTACTCCTCTTTCTTACAAAAGGCTCGCATCCATCACTCTTCTGATGGTTGCGTGTGATAAGTAAACGCCCACTTACCCGTTTGCCTCTACCAAAAAAATCTGATTGTGATTAAGAAATGTCTAATATAAAATGTAGTACACATAAGCCTTGAATATCCCTCTTAAGAAATGACAAAGAATGAAACAAACAAATTATAGAGTGTTTCTTAACAATTAATCCCATTAGAAAAAACGAGTTGCAATTACACTTAGTCTGAAACTATTTTTATTGAATAGACTTTTTTTTTTGCTAAAGTCCTTTGAAGTGTTAAGCCATAACAATCCTTTGTACAAAATGATAATCTCCTAACAATAAATACGTGAATAGAATTTCATAGGCTTACCACACCTTGAGGCAAACAAGTGTAAGTACGATTTTAAGCCTTTTGTCCTGATAATTGACCTAACAGCAGTAAATCAGCGGGAGTGATGTCTCTGACGTTTGACAGGCGTGTATCGTTCAATGGTACTACGATTTTATTTCTAAAGAAACGTTCTTTGAGATGTGATTCTGATGGATTTTTCGGAGTAAACTGCGCTCAGAGGGGTAGGTAGAGAATACATTTCGCTTTTCTTCTAACACATTCAGGATTGGTCAAAATTTCCCAGTGATGGCCGTCCGATTTTAACGTGGTCTATTCTAGAGCTAGGCTAATAAATAGAACAACAGGTTAGATTCGGTCAAACACTAGTTAAATCATTATAAAAAGAAAAACCCAAGCATTGCCCCTCAGTTATGGCAAGCTATTCTAAAGTATTTGTGTTCTGAAGATCTGAGATCATGCCAAATTAAGTCGTCGCATGGTCTCGGAGATATACAGGAAGATGTCGCTTCCCATCATCTGGAGATTCGTGTCATATATTTTTATGACTTTACAGGGATTCTTCAAAATTGAGTTCGGACACTATGCGCGAGCTACACTAATTTAAATCAATATGAATTACTTGCAATATTAGTAATTTCATAGATACTTTCTGCTAAATTTTCATTATCTAAATTTGGTATATCTGCGCCAATGTGCCAGTTAGCGACTGGCATTGTCTAGTGATTGGGGCATTGTGGCCCGCCCAGCCGTGCCGGTGAGACTTGTCACTCAAACAAACATGGGTTTTACTTGTAAACAATGCACATCCATGCTTTTGTCATTCTTCCCAGTTATTGAGTAAAAGTGCCTAAGTCCGATTTTAATTTTTCTACTAAATTTATTTGAAGTCAATATTAACGGTGTCGTTACGAAATGAGACGAAATAAATGTAGCTTTGAATCGATCAAAATAAACGTCAAACCTCTAAAATATCCTTATATTTTTGTATCAATCACCAGATATTCAAATTAGGCTCAGGATGAAATTATCCTATTTGGGTCAGTCAAAGGTAAAGACAAATCATTCGCTGTCGTTGGTACAAACTATTTGGGATTTGATTCTTCGTTCAAAGGCGAACCTTCAAGCGTCCTAACTAGCTATCCGAAATTATCACAACAAATATAAAAAAAAAAACTTTTACCGGTTTTGAAACTTATAACATTTTGTCATTACGCCTGGACCGCCTACGCTCACATTAAAATTATCCAATAAAATTGGATTTTGCTCGGTGCGGTGCGCACGGGACGTTAACAATGAGGAGTCAATCATTTTCGCATTATCCACCGGAGATACAAAGAACCCAAACATGGCTGGATCTCGGCTCATTCACGGACAGACAAATTTCGGTATCAGAATGATGGATTTGTTAAAAATGCCATCGTAAACGCTCAAATGTGATGCCAGCAGGTGTTGTGCGTTCTCACGACTACTCCGTAATCTATAACCTTTTTATACATACTGTATGAGCACTTATATTATTTGATCTGTATTGATTCAAATGTTTTTTCTTATTTCTCAAATGTATTTTTTTTTGTTGACCCTAAACCTTGTTAATTATTTATCAATTTTAAATATTCAAAAATAATTTTAAAGCTTTAGACGAAAATGATACAAAACATAAAAGAACGTATTCATTAAAATCAATGTTCAACTAACATTAAGATCCTTTTACAATGTCCAAAGAAAAGCGGTAGTAGATATGGTAAACATTGCAAGGAAAGAGTTGGAAAAAGAAATATGCAAGGCAATAAATATTAATTACGTCGTTTGTCCGCGCACACGTTGTCGGTGTCGGAGGAATAGTAAAAGGTTTCTCTGGATAATTAATTTTATTTATACCTCATCGTTTTTTGCCATTTCGAAGCGTTATGCTGACAGGAGGAATATCTTAACTATCACTACATAAAAGAAATTCCCCTCGTCGCGTCTGTCTGCACACCATACACTTAAAATCTACTGAACGGATCGTCATATTGATTTCAATTGACTTAGTAATTCATGAGTTAGGTTTGGGTATGGGTAGGTAGTGCAATGAGGTTTTGCGTTAATTGTCTGGAATACAACGACAATTGTTGAAGAAGACGTAATTGCTATCCCTCTTTACGATGATCCCTCATGATCGGTTATACGTAAAGCTATAAATGGGACTTCATCATGATCGATCATGAAATTAGATGTATTATTGAATCGCCCCGCTCGTTGAAAGGTCAACAGGCATAATGCATTCCACTAAAAAGTGTAGAAACACACGTAATGAAGTAAATGATACCAATTATCGACGACTTGGACTCAACCGTTACGTACGCAGTCGCCATAAACTATGCGAGTACTGTATAAAATTAAATATGTTAATGTTTTTAGTTTCTCCATAACGGTAATTACTTTAATGGACTGGCATAATTTAAAAACAATTTATAATATTTTCCTTGGTTCTCAGGTCAATCTTTTGAATGAAGATTCTTTATTTGATGAAGAAATACTTAATACCTTATTAGAAAGAGGCGTAGTGAGCTTTAGTACTACAATTCGCCCGGTGAACAAGGTAAACTCAATCCTATTTCCATTTCCCCCATGTTATTTCTTTATCTGCTCAGACATCCTCGTGTGGTAAGTACTCCTATCAGTAGTTTCCAATGTTAGTCTATCACATAGTTAGGCGTATCACTTACTTTTAAGATAAAATCCTTAAGTCACTTTTAATAAAGAAGTATGGGAAGAGAAAGAGGATTTGACAGGGGAGGGGATAGGAAAAGGTAGGTAATAGGTGTCCTTATTTTCTGTTTATCCCCTTATCTGCCCATTAAAAGGTATACAACGCTTTTGCAATTTCTTAATTAATTGCAGGTGTCTATGGGTAACGATCACTTCATATTTTGTTTGGTAGTTTGCTTTAGTTTGCCACCTTCTACTATGAAAAAAATATCAATCGTTATTTTGTTGTGAAAGAAATCATATGAAATAAAATATCTGGTAGACCAGGAGCAATACCAATATGTAACATGTGTATTGTTACATTTTAGATGCCTATGGATAGCGTACACTTCATATCGGGTGAACCGCCTGCTCGTCTGCCAATCTGGTGGCCAGGAGCCATACACGTAAGACGTGTATTGTTATAGACATGTCCTGTCAATCTATTAAGATATGGTCACCGTAGCGATCGTTTCACGCAATATAAAACGTAATGTTATTGATATACTTCAACGAATTCCATCAGTTTTTATTGTTATGACTACTTATACATACATTAACATATTGGAAGTTATAAACTTGTTTTATAGATTAAATAATGTATAATAATATTATTTAAATTACAAATAAGTTGACATTAGAATCAAGAGTGTAGATCAGGTTGTAAGAATGGCTCAGGGGACAATATATTGTGGTCACCATCGGTACAGTTTATACACTGTTGGAGTCTTCATGATTATTAATGTACGAATCTATAGCATATTTTCAACCCTTCTTAACCCTATAGAGTAAGACGTCTGTCTTGAATTGCCAATTGGCAGGAATTGCCGTCCGTTTTTCACCGATATTGACAAATTAGTTTGCTTCCTTCCAACATAAAAAATCAATCTATAGTCCAAAGATTACTTTTTAAACGATTCTGATAGTCACTCCTATAAATGGTACCGAGGGGTTGTTTTTGCCTTAATACTTACATTGAGTGTGTTTTCAGCAAAACCACCAAAGGCGTTTATTAATGGCCCTAATTTAGAGTTCAAGGGGTACCGGCGCGTTAGAATCATTTGTATACTAAATACACTTAACGAGTGATGTGACTCAAGATCGGGTTTTATTATCGATTAAAAATCCGGATCAAATGAAGTATTCAGAGTTGGTGTAAAATGCCAGCCGTGTTGACAGAGACGCAGTCAATAAATCACTAGCCACAACAAAGAAGTATTCAATGTGTGTTGATTGTGCCTCTTGGGAATGCTTTTTAGTAACCGCTAGTGATGTACCGATGACCTATCGAATGACTCACAACAATGGAGTAAGCAATTTTTTTTAAAACATATTGTCGATATTTCTTGATTATAAGGTTTATAAGGAAAACTGTTAATTTAATGTGGAGCATACATTATGAAGAAATATATATAATGAGAACTGAAATAAATGTATGCGCAGATATGTATGGATATAGGATGGTAATATAGAGAGAAATGTGCCAGCACCGTACTAAATTGAAATCCCTATTCACTATCTAACCCCTTTGGGTTTCTTATATCAATTGAACTATCACTGCAATCTTATCTACTGATCGTATTAGCATGTTTAGAAAGGACTTCAAAGAATGCTGGAGCAAATTGTTTCAGTCAAGAGCTTTGTCTTTTAGACAGGCGATTTTTCTGCTCCTAATAAATATCCAATTGTAAATTCTAGTAAAAAATATGCAATATTTGCATTTTTCAATTTACTTTAACATATCTTGATATAATAAAAAAACGCGGTCGTTGCTATAAGATCTATGTACACCTCACTAGATCGGCCTGTTCAAGAGGCTCATTGGTGGTCCATAAATACTTTGATAGAATATGCCGAATCATGGCACGCGATTCAAATATGACGATGATATGGCTCTTATATTACTTGCAAGTTTATTTTTACCAACCATTTCAACCATTAACCCACTTATAGGTATGGTAATAAAGACTAGAATGCCTTGCAGTTGACAAGGTATTTAGGATATTTAAGTTTGTAAGTCAAAGATATAAATCGGTATCCATTAAACTGTTATTATCCGTCCATTGACGAGAGGTTAATAAAATATTGTTCGATCGACTTCCCTACACTCCGGTAGTGTGCTAACTCTCGTATTAGGCAATATCAATATTACAGTAACAATATCATAATATTTAAAACTTAAAATCGTTTATTTATATACTTTGTAATGACGTTTAATACTTCATAAATAATTAATGGACTATTTCTCTACCGATAGCCGATTATGGTCGACAAGACAAGGTCAAGGCGACATTTACCTCATCGTTATATACCAATGGCACTATAGAATTGTCTATGGCTTTGTATCAGTGTGTACTATCAGATAATCCGAACCTCCCGTGGCACTAGACGTTAGCCACCTACGAGATTTGGTGGATACAATCTCCCAGAACCCTGTTTTCTCTCAGTATGTTTAATTTTTTTATAGAAGAAGGTGCCAAACAGGTAAGCGGTTCACCCGGTATTTAGTGAGTTGTAGATCCGTTGCGTTGATGTGAAAGGCAAAAAAAAGGCTTATTTTATTTTATTTTTGGATGCGTTTCCTACCTTTAATGGACAGAAGGGGAATAGACTGGAAAAAGGATATTTCCTTTTCCTACCCATCCGTTCCCCATCTTATCGTTATCAGGAACGGATGGTTAGGGGAAAAGATCTGGAATTGGGTCTCCAGTACCTTACTCATCAATCGAAATGCAGAAGCATACTTGTACTTCACGCCTGTCTTCTTTGAGGTTGTGGTATCTCACTGGTCAAGTTGGTCCATTCGTGCAACAGCTGTTGCTGCTGCAGACTCTACAACTCTACAAAATTATTAGCCCAATTATTTTACTATAACCCAAGTCGTTCTTAAACTGAAAAAAAAATAAAAACGCTAAGACAAATCAACTTCAACGCTGATAGATTTTGTAGCTTTGGAGTTCTACGATTATATACAAACATTTTTTTGTTAATATAGATAGTTGCTCTAATAGCTTAAGTATTATTAAAATCAGTTCATTGGTTTCAGAGTGCCACTACAAACAAACAAACAAAAATGTTCTCCATTTAATATTAGCATAGGCTTTATATGTAGACAATTATCTCGCGCGGGAATCAACATGCATACTTATTCTAATCATCCATATGTATGGTGGAATACAAAATTGAATGACTCATACTAATTAGCTATGATTTAATCTAAATTTTAAATTGTGGACTGGCAAATCTGAAGGAGATCGTGGGATCTCATTAAAGATGCAAATACCTCGTCGCATAACGATTCATTGATCTATTTCTAATATGTCTCCCACTCAGAATAGTAAAAAAACATAGAAAATTGAACAAATATTGTCATATTTTATGTATCATTTAGAAACTATAGGGCGACGTATTTACCAAACGAAGATTTATATTCGCACTATTCGATTTGATTTTCCTATGGGAAAAACGAGCAAGCGATGAACTCAATGTGATATGGCTACCTATGAATATCTTAACAAGCAAAGTTTACAAAATTAAAAATATGTTGCCACCATTTATTCAAGGAACCAGGAAGAGTAAGATCAAAGAAGAGTGAAGGAATGGAAAGAGCTTCAATATACCTCATTCAAAGGGATAAGAGGCTTCCACCATATTCACCTGGCAAAACACAGAAAACTCCTCTACTTCATGCTGGTTTTCTATAGTGTACTTTCTCAGTCGAACCGTATCAGTAAAGTGAACAAGAAAAACTTAAGAATTTAATTGTTTATTAATTAATAGATTTCAAATTTCTTTCTGGAATGAGTCAAAGCAAATACACCGCTACGCTCAACCGCCGTATAATGCGCGGCGTACATTAGTCCGCCGACGCCCCGCCGCGCCGGAATTGCCTCTCAATTGGCTCCCCGAGGTCAGAAATCACTAACACATTAACTTTATTACGCCGCTATCGACCCTTTGAGTAATTTGCACGAATTTACCCAATATAATAAGTATGTACACTTAATTTAAAATTAAATTGAACTTGTACTTACATAAGTAAATCACACTATTCAAGTGGTTAAGTTGTTAGCTTTAAAACCAGAAGAAAGAATTGAACCTGGCGTCACAAATACTGATTGTTTTAAAATCAAAAATCTGTTCTTGCAACTTCCATGATTTTTCAGACTTTGGCCACTAATGCTCTTTTGCCATATTTTCCATCTGGCGGGGCAGTTTGACTCATAAAAGCTCAGGTAGATTCAAAACATCTAAAATGTCAAGAAAATAATTGGCAGTGTTAGCAGGGTTCGCTTGAAAAATTCATGACCGACCATAGATATAATATTGATTAGATCAGTGACTTAAAACGACACTACTAACGGTATAGATGTAGAAGAAGAAAGAGTTCGCTTGGTAGCTCTGAATTGGGGATCCTTATCTACTTACATCTTTAAATCGCGGGCGTAGGTTCTTTAATCTTTATCTTTTATATTCTACATCATTAATGTTAACCCAAGAAGGACTTAAAGGTGCAATAAATCTGAATTCCTTGACCGCGGCGGGGCTAAGCGACGCAGCTTTTGTATTATTTTCCCGTTCCAATCGTAAAAATTCTTTACATTTCTACTTACGAGCCACTTTGAATCAATATTCGAAAACGAACACGCCGATCGCTGAAGCAAATGAAGTTATAACAATGGCCAAAGACCTTTTCCTAACTAAAGATCGCATAATTGGTATAGATAAAAATAATTTTGAGTCTTATTTTAAATGGAGTATGATTTATAATTAATTAAACTTATCATTGTCTTACTTAATATCTTTTGGAATATTAACGCATTCTTATTTTGCTTTTGCTTTAGTATTTCTTTTGAAGAAATTAATGTTCCTTATATCTGACGGGTACCTAATAGTTTGTTCGTAACGGTATATTGTCAAAAGAGGTAAACACAATTATTT
>DWTW01002299.1:0-11212 GCA_018246275.1 Papilio slateri
CATGTGGACCACGCGTTTACGTCACCGCCAAGTATCACGCCGGCAGTTCCTAATCTCTCAACAACAGAGCCAATCGAGTCCAGGTAAGGCTTGTCCGGCTCCAAGTAGACGGACACCAAGCCTATCTCCCACGCCGCAGTCCTCACCCTCGCAACAGCAATGTTGCGAGTCGTGAGGTTCGGGCAATGGGTGACATTCAAGGTTCCGTCGAATAGTACAATGCCTGCTTTAAGCGGGTTTTCGCGGCTCCCAGCACATTGCACTCTGGTACCTGGATGTTGTCTCACCTATGTAGGGTCGGTACGTACTGTGCCGACCCTACATAGGTGAGAAAAAAGAAGGGAAATGATGACATATCTTAATTATTGAAGGAAATATGTTTTATTGATGATGAATGAATGACTCAAATCAACGAAATGAATGATTATAAAAAATAATGAATTATATATGTAATAATGATTCGATGGTTACAATACCGTATATCAAAGTTCAAACAAATATCAACACAACATTTTAATGAATAAAATATACACATCACGTCAAAAATACTTACTTAGATTTAACCTCCGTAATGACAGACATGTTCAAAGGAGCACCGCCGGAGTATATAACTTCCACGGAACTGATGTCGTAGTCCTTTGCAATGGTCGACTTGCAGAGTATCACGACTATAGGCGGGACTATTGTTAAAATACCCACCTAAAATATTGTATTATATTCTTGTAAATATAAAAACAAATTAACAAATAAGTTCACAATTATAACAGCACTAACCTTATGATTTTGTATGGCTTTTAAATATTGTCTTTCGTTGAACTTTGGAAGAAATACTACGGTTTTTCCAAGAACAATTTCATGTAGTGAACAAAGAAGTCCCATAGTACTCGACCAAGGAGATACATATAGTGTGATCAGGTCTCTTGACGATGGTCTGTTATTTGGATCAAAAATGTTTTATTTAAATACGTATTGGAATGTTCACAGGTAAATATAATGTTACGGAAATTAATGATTTATAAAAAGACTCTCCATATCATTAAACTTAATTATGTTATATGTTACATAGTTGTACTATATAACATATTATGTATATAAAAACTTACTGTAAACAAGATCGATACAGGGATACAATGTCCGTTATAGGCGCATACTTCAAGGCATGGTGATAAAAATGGAAAAGTTTGATTAAAAAACACTTACAGAGGTTGTTGAGCTGCAGTTATTAAATTAATATGGGTTATTTTAGCACCTTTAGCAAGACCAGTAGTTCCCGAAGAATATAAAATTAAGGCAGTTCCACCTATTAATAAACATAGAAAGTTACATATCCCTGGTAGTAACGATGGAATTTCTTTCTATGATATAACAAAAAATTATAATTATGATGATTGCTTATCATATCGTTCTGTTGTTTATGTATATATAATATATTATACTATTTACAAAAATGAATGTAAGAGCACTTAATACCGTTACTCAAAGTAATACGTAAAATTTATGAATTTTAATTTACGGTAACTTTGCTTTCTTTCCGTTCTTTTCCTTTCGTACACATTACGTCTCGACTTTTTTATATTTCACTAAACTAGTGACTTTATTATTAATATCATTATTTTTTCCATCAATCAGTTCATCGTTTCTTTTTCTTCATTCGTCATTCTATATGCCCTAAGTTCCGGAGGCTGCGTATACCAATTCTATTTATGACATCCTTTTTGATCTAAACCTTTCTTGTTTTTTATATTATGTTATTCAGAACGTTACTTCGCATAATCTCTACGAATCTCTATGACTTTAATATACCATACACACATCTTGTTCTAAATTATAAATGTGCACATAAGTAAATTAAATTAAACTTCATTTGTGCTTACCTTTTAAATCTTTATGATTATACGTGTTCACATCTATATTCTGCTGGGCCACAGTATCATCAAAATTAATAGTATCTGAATTGTTTTTGGATTTGTTTTCAAAGACAATTACTTTTTCTATAACTTTTAAAGTTTTAATGATTTTGTAATACTTTTCCTGTGCATCGGATGACAGAAATATATACTTAGGTTGAGCTATATTAAGAGCATGTATCATTTCATCTGAAAACATTAATATTGTTAATATATGTAAAAGTATTAAATTAAATATCCATTGTTTTATTATTCTCTATTATTTCAAATATTTGATTTGTGATGTGATCAAAGTAGGCTTTAATTTTATTAACTTCACAAAAGTCTAGATTTATATTGAAAATTTTATTACGTTTATTATGAACGGGAATGCTTTTGACTCGTTATTTATTATCAATTACTCTGTATTAACTATTATTCTCTTTTCAATTTCGCTAGATATTTCTAATTTCTTCTATTTATTAGAAACGCAAGCGCGTTTGTTTAAAGTTAAATTTATATTCAAGTTTCATCAAATTTGATAACTTTTCTTTAGATTTCAGTAAATGCACATTCTATTGTAGATGCTGATACGAACGATAACAAATGTGAACGGTTACGGTTACGGTTACGGAAACGTATATCGAAAAACTTTTATTTTTATTCACTTGTAAATTGATTAATAATTTCTATAATCTAGTAATTTTAATACAAAACTTACAATTATTCAATGATTATAGTTTAATGTTTCCCATTGCAATTCATTAATTTTGCTATAAATACCAATACAAACATATCCTGGCCTTTCATGCCAATTAATATACATGTAGAAGTGATTTTGAAAGTAATTTAATCTGCAACTTACCGTCCATACTTCTCGTGCACAATAACTTGAAATTTGAGTCTGACGTCACAATGGTTTAAAAATAAGGTGTTTGGTTAAATAAGACTGTTTGGTTTAAAAATAAGTTGATAATCGTTTAGAGGCTAGCTGTCGAAACCGAATGTAAAAATTCCATGTTATTGTGCTCACATAGTAAATAAATAAAAACACGATGAAGGCTTCATCGTGTTTTTATTCAAAATTAATTTGCTACGATCAGCCTAAGTAACGATATACGGGAAATACTTTTTGATCTTTCAATTAAATATAAGAAATAATAAGTGATAGAAATTAAAATGTACCATTACTATAGCCGTTATTGATACATGCCAAAGTAGCTCCTGAAGAAAATACAGCAATCACTGTGACCATATATTCTATTCTGTTTTCGCTGCATAAGGCCACCACATGGTTGCGATTCACTCCCTGTTCTTTAAGGTATGACGTTAAATTAACTACTCGCTGAGCCAATTCCCCAAAAGTGATAGTCTTATTGTTAGCTGCATCTATCTACAAATATTTAAAAAACATGAAAACTTCTTACTTATTACACTTAACTCTTTTGGTGTAAATAAAGATAACACACTTTAGTACGTATCAATTAGGTAGTCTAAGTTGAGGATTCTATTGGGGCCTTTGCGTCAGGTACTCCATGAAGAACTCGGCCAAGCGGCTAAAAACCAGACCCAACAGCGGCCTAAGACCTAAAAAACCGCCTCATGATCAGATTGAACCAAAGTTACAGAGAGAGCCTTCGACCTTAGTTATTCTTAATAAGGTTGAGGCTATGCGCTTTTTAACCCCTGCCAAAGCAAACCCAGTGTATGTGTACATGTTTATCAAAAAGATTATATGTGAGTAACAAAGAAAACATTTAAAAAAAAAATTTTAAGCTCGGAATCGAACTCAGGACTCTCATCGCAATATACAGGAAGAGATAAATCGCTGGGCTACTCGAGCGATCTTTAAATCGAAAGAACATTAAGTATTCGGACTTTCGTTTTGTACGAATAATTGAAAGAGTCCATTCATTTCGGGACGACCTTTCAAAGTTAAGTCTTCGTTGGATTGCTTCATTCAACCCGGATTAATTCCGTTTTTATTTCGATACGTTTAAAGTTAAGCCTGCTTGTAAATTGTGATCACAATTGAAATGTGATCACAAATTGAATGAAAATTTTTTTTCTTCCAAATTGCTATTTTTGCTTCGGTCCTAGTAAAGTTGTTCGTCTTATATTCATTACATAATAAAATATTTTTACTCTTAATTAAAATATTAACACAGTACAGGAAATATTCATATACTAGCTGTTGCCCATGGCTTCGTACGCATTTTATACATATGACATTACCATGGCAACCAATATGACAAAAAAGTGTTATTGTCAAACATGATTCATTATATAACATTACCGTAGCAGCCAATATGAGGTTATATTTTCATATCCCTCGGAAAGTTTCTTCTTTTGGGATAAAAGGTACCCTATGTCCTTTTCTGTGCCCCGGACAATGTGTGTGCAAGATTTTATGATAATAGGTTGAGTAGTTTACGCGTGTGTTACCCTTGTAAAAGGATATACCTCAGAAAAAACAGCGGTTTTTATAGTTAAGATATTTATTATTTAACACAAATCCTAACCGTCTTACATATCACCTTTTCTTGACATAATGTCATTACCGTCGACCAAAGACTAAGCGTCGCTTTAGTTGTCAATTGTATCGCAGCAGTGTTGCATAGATTAGTCTAAGAGATAGATAATAATAGTAGATAAATTAGTCTAACATTTGCTTTTTGCGGATGCCCATGGGTAGCGGTCACTTAACATCAGGTGATCCGCTTGCTCGTGTGCCACCTAATTCCATAATTGTTAATTTATTAAGTGAATAAATCGTGTGAAAGAAAAAGAGGTTATTAATTATTTTCGTACAATTGTTCCTGCATTATAAATCACTTTTTATTGTTGTGTTTTTTTGTTTTTTATTTGTTAATGTATGCTTTACATTGCATGCTAGTTTATGTTAGTTTTTAAGCAGGCGAATACCGAATTTAACCACTAAAAATTAGTTATGAATTTGGGATAACGGAACTCTTTCGAATACCAGATCTATATACTAAAAAAAAACTGCAACTAGAGTATATATGTTTAACTTCCTTTCTATTGCTTAAAGAACACGACACAATTGTTTCATTTGTTGATTTTTACAAAATAGATAACAATTATTCAATTCAATTATAATTTTTTTATAACGTTCTTTTTACTTACTAACTGTATTAAATTCAAACATAAAATCGACGAAAGAAGGCCACGCGACGTATTTCGATGCATCTTATTTACATTTAAATTCAATCTAGATCGTTCTACTTTAAGTAAACATAATAAATCTTGGAGATGACCATCGTTGGACATCCGCTGAGCGACCTTCTGGGCAGGAGTGGAACGGTCACGGCGCGCCGCTATTGCAAAACGTCGAATGCATTAAGGCATTTTACGGTACCAGAACAGAGGTCATCGAAGTGCGGCCCGCAGGTTTGTAAGCACTGAATTTGGAACACATTAAGTATTAAACCTAACCTAAAGGTTAGTTCCAATTTATTATTTAAAAGATCTAACCTAACAAATCAAAACTACCCTATCCTTATTTTTATAAATTTTTCATACATGTATTCTGTAAATTTGACCTACACTATAATTTTTGAACTCGATTATTCTCTTTCGGAGATTTGCATAAACGAAGCTGGTGACATGTTTTTAGTAGTAAGTTACGCAGTAGTGATTCTAACTTCTCGATAATGTAACTTTAGATCGCCCTGAAGTATCAGAGTACATTTCCAGAGCTCAACATGTCTGAGTTAACCACTACCACCGGAAATAAAATAAAAAATGATACAAAAAAAAACAATGGCTTCCGTGGCGTGGTATAAATGACACCACAAATTCACTCGTCGCAAAAAAACGTGACCTTCGTAACAATATGCGCAGTCAATGTAAGCAATAACCTGATGTGCTTCATATTCGAAACACGTCCGTACTCAAGCGTCACTGGCCACCAAATGTCGCGTAATTCTGTAATAAAACAATGCTATTTATTGACTTGTCATTGTCCACTATCTAAGGAAAAGTCAAGATAACAGCAGTACTACAATTATATGCATATGTATAAATTTCCGTAAGGTAAGTAACTTCTACTATCTTATCTAAGAAAAAGGAAAATGTCGTCATATTCGGAAGAAACTTTAAACGTTGGCATCTTTTCGTCCCATAATTAATGCCTGTGCCATCTGATAGCCTGGTTTATATGCAGGTGCCACTGTAAAGTGGCCTCCAGCTAAAAGACATAGGACAGCCGGCGCAATATGTGGCATTCTACAACTGTACGGTTTCAACTTCTAGCCTCGCACAACCGTCGTTTCCAAATCAAAACGACTTAGCGTCCTTCAAGAGAGCGTACTCTTTCCTTCAATGCCGGCAACGCATCTGCAGTTCTTCTGGTGTTGTGGATGTTCAAGGGCGGCGGTGATCAAAACATTAGGCGACGACGAAATAATTATTACTTTTCCTATTAATTTTATTATCAAATGATCGAATTCTAGTTTTGAATGTTTAATTGACAATGACCTTTTTAAAATGTACATATATACACAAAACTACTTCTAATTAGATTACATAAGTACCACTACTAATATTATAAATAATTATGCAAGAAGATTGTAATGAATTGAAAATACTAAATCGATTTCAAATGTTCTAAAGTATATTTTATTCTTATTAACGTGCATTACTAAAATATAACCGGGACACCGGTCAAAAGCTGGCATTTGTGTGTAATTGTATGAATTCATATTATTTTTTTTTAAAGTAAATAACGTAATGCTTCGAGAGAAAGGTACAAGTAAGTAGCGCCCCATTTCTGTAACTCGTTTTGAACTACTGTGCCCCCAGTTCCCATTTAGCTTTTGAACAAATCGATCTTTAATAATAATCGGTGTACATACATAAAAAAAGCAATCGAATTGATAACCTCCTTATTTTTGAATTCGGTTAAAATGGAAACTGTTGGATGTATTGGAACTATCCTGATTATAACCACTCCAAACCTAAATCTGAGATTAGAAGCGAATGGCTCTTTCTGTTTTCAAGTCATTGGTCGACCTCGGTGATGGTTAGATACAGCGTTACGCACGTTAAGTTTATCAAAAAAGTCTTAGAATATCTTAATTTCTAACTTTAGAACGTTTAATATTAAATACACGTTAAAGGTATATTTCAAAAATTCAGAAATATTTCGTGAATGGTTGGTCACCCCTGCCATATTTCAAATCCGAATGTATATCGGATCGATAAAAAGTTCAATTATTTGGGGTAGATAACCCCAGAATTTTGTTCAAGTATTTAATAAGAAGGATTGATAGAGCTTTATTTTTTTTAGGTCCTTTCGATCTTATCTATGTTCTTGATATTATCTATGGTTCGTAAGTCGATCGTGTTTATGAATGGATTAGCGAATGTAGACTATATAAAATACAAGTCTATATAGACATTGAACTTATGTTTGTTATTTTGTTATTTCTAAACGTAATTTTTTATGCAGCAAAATTTAATATTGGTTGTTACAGGTTATTTTGATTCAGAAGTTATTCAATAGAATTTGACAGCGTTATAGGTTTATTTTTCAGTCAGTGTCATTGCTTTCGAGTCATTTCAACATAATAAATGCAAATATTCTTTCTTATTATATATCGAGTAAACAGTGTTTGTTATTGTGGTTTTTTACAAAAGGCACACCTGATTATTGCAGAATGTACAATAAATGTGAAAAGACAGAAGATGACTTGTATGGCCGTAAGTATGTATATACTTATTACAATTGGGATCAGTATGCTTTGGCGATTTAGACCATTTGGATTTCAAAATGGTGTCGCAATGTATAACTATAATATAATGTATAACAGCCAAATACGTCCATCACCATACTTTAGCCAATTTACTCATATTGCCATAAGTAATGAATTTTATAGCAATACCTTCCTCATGATTAAATCCGTCTATTGGTGAAAATCGAGGGATTTTATCCCGTTTAGATAGATGCGGCGAGGGGATATTTTTTTATAATATTAAGTGATTGTTAGAAAAACAGATAGCGCTGCGATATAAGATTTCATAGTGTTTCTAATCATACAAAATTTATGAAAACGATATGCTTCCGAGGACACAACAAAACGCAGTAGCGTATTGCTACGTTTGTCTGTAAAAAAGCCGAGTGCGTTCAAGCATTGTGTTCGATCCTATTCGTCAATGAGTCATGACGCGCGCGCGTTGATCATGGCTGCCGGTGTCTCGGGTTTTTGTGACGTTAGTGACGTCACGTCGGTTAAGCTAGCCGGCAAAGTTACACCAGGGGTACGCAACCTTTTTACTGTTGTTCATTTTAAAATTGAGACTTAAAAATGATTATTATTTATGTATTTATTATTTGTCCACTTAATATTAATTCACTAATATCTCATATTTAAGGCTGGTCAATTATTCGACCCAGACAGCTATTTCTGTCTATTCCAGATTTTTCTAATTTAAAAATGTTATCATTTGCAAATGGAATATAATCCCTCAAACCCCAATTTTCTTATTGGCCAAACGCGCAGTTTGATTCCTATATCACCTTAACGTTTGGAAAATATGATTTAAAACACGCGGTCCGTGGGTATGACACCTCTGGCTCTCTTTTGTGACGATCTAATTCCGTCGATTTGTTGTAAAGTTGGAAATTGAAGGCCGTTTATTTACCTGTTACATTTATTATACGCGAGCATACGTAACGTTAAACATCTTGAAAATGTTTCAAATGGTTTCCGCTATAATCTTGGTATTTTTAATTCCAAGGCTTATTTTTCTTCATTTAATTGACGGTAATGCTACTCGTCCGTAATAACATGATACCCGAATCCAATGATATCACAGTGGCTTTTATATGTGTATAAAAAAATTTACTCGGGCGTTTAACGAACAAAGTATTGCTTCATCGTTCTCTCGTCTTATTGTACTTACCGTATATCGACTAGATTAGTGACTTACTAAAGGAAGGCGATAAAAGTACCCGTAATTGACCAGCATGTATGGATGTAGAAGCGAGAGAGGTGTGTCTACGCTTTTGCGCTATGGGCCTATATCTTAATTTATTATAACAGTATTTTCATTTGGCATAGCTATATTACGTACCAGGAAAGCATATCTTTACTATAGAAGACGTTAGGTAAAATGTACGTGGTCCCACTATTAGTCGAGTTGTGTTGATGATAAAGAGTAAGTTGAAACTTGTTGGTCCAGTTTTCACTTTGTTTAACTTCCTCTTAACTGTCAACTAGCCTTGGGCGCTTCTGTCACAGCTCAATGAATCTATTATTAACGTCAACAACGAAGGTTGTCGGGGTACGTTTTAATTAAAGCGTACTACATTTTGTAATTCAATTCAATTGCTTTGAATTACAAATTTTTATTAGAAGGTTTTTCTTAAGTATATTAATGAGTAATTCGAGCAACCGAGTGTGACCACCAATTACTGGGTATTTTGAACTTACAAAATATTATCGACTTTAAAGAAAGGTGTTTGGTGATATCTTTCATTTCGTTATAGTGATCCTCTATTTTTCCTTTTTTTTTTGATGAAAATATTAGTAGATTTTCGAAATAATTTACTTATCTACATTTCTTTTAACCATTCCAATTAAGCTTAATCTGACAATAGTCGAATGGCTGATTCGAACCTACCACCTCATGTTCATCATTGTAAAATTGGGCTATTGGAGCATATTTTTTTGTCTTTAAATTTTCGTTTACAAAATAAACGATTAAATCATATATTTGTGTGGAAAAAATGTAAACATAAAACAGTACCAGCGCTTGATATAAGTGCGATTATATTGTATGCGAGACTGAAATAATATCGCATGCTAATAACAACCCGTTCTAAGGCGAGCCTTCTACATAATTGACTAACCCGCGCCTTTCCAAGTGGCGGGCGACGTGGAAGAACATTTAATGAGCGTCGTGGAAGGAGAATGCATGCGAAATGGTTCTCATAGCTTGTTTAGTTTCATGCCTACGGACGCCGCGAGGGGTCGTTGACCGACTCGGAGGGAACTTATGTCAAATGTCACTTGTTGTTTTTTTTTAATTCTCAGAAACGACAAAGAACATCTGCAAGCGGTCAGGAAAAGGGACATGTGTTTTATACCGTTGGCTCTAATTTATAAAATACTTAAGTCTAATTTATAAAAAGAAAACATATTTCTTTAAGTAAACACTAATTTACACCCTAATATTTTTCTAGGTAATTGTAATAATTGTAATTTTTAGTTGAACCAAATTCTTAAGTTACAGGACATGACATTTATGCATTTGATAAGAAACATAATACAATTAGGAACGATTTCATCTGGCCATCTATACTTTTACAGAATGATTATATGCTACTGTAGGGCGCGAATTCGAGCTACGTGGGCGACGGGCGACAAAGTCGCAGGCCCTGACTAGTCACAAGACAATAATTATATAGCTTGCGTGCAAGTAATTATAATATACACGATGCGTAGGTGTCTAATGGATAAACCTTAGTTCCTGTTTCGATATAATTAAATATTGGCTTCAAACTTACGTTGTACATATTAACAGACCTTATCATTTGCGTTTTATATTTAATTAAAACGTTTTTATCACGATTTAGTAGGTATTATTAATAAATTAGCAATCAAAATAATCACGTGCCTTAAATTCTATGCTAGGTTAATGCAATGACTAACGGTGCCCGGTGTCGTCCGGCTCAATTTTAATATTGTCAATTAATTATTATATTATAATAACAAATACAGGCTGTTTCTTCTGACTAATGTGGCTTTCTAATAGTGAGAGAATGTTTAAAAACGGGTTCGTAGTTTTAGACTTACGAGTCCATTTACCCATTACGAACAAATCATTCATCTTTGTAATATTAGTATGCATATCCAAATACACATAATCACCGATTTAATAACGCTTTCGCTTCTGTCGGTGAAGCCATCTAGTCTTCTGTGCATTGGGTCTTCCTCTTGATCATATATGTTTAAATTTTTTCCTTCCTGGAAATCTTTGTTATTCCGCGTATGACTTTGAATAAAGGTGTTAAAAAGTTGTTACTGTCCAAACATTACATCTTAGTATACCATTACCATGGCAACCGATATTGGAAATGACGCTTTTATGTTTTTTTTCTATCCCCCGGGATCATTTTATTTTTGGCTTAAAAGGAAAACACAAAATCCTGCGTGTATATGAATATAAGGCTATGTAAAAATTTCAAAAGAATCGATAATGAACTTGACGAGATCAGCGATTTTGAACAAACGAACATTTTTTTTTACATATATAGATTTTTGGATTAAATATTACTTATGAACACAAGTGGGTTGAGT
>DWTW01002300.1:0-11211 GCA_018246275.1 Papilio slateri
ACGGCTGAACCGATTTGAATGAATTTTTGTGTATGTGTTCAAGTGGATTCGAGGATGGTTTAGATTCACAAATAAACGGGTTCCAGAAGATTACGTTAAATATTATGACGTAAGCTGAACCCGCAAGCAAGACAACGTTCATGCAAGACAACGTCTACTGGGTCTACCAGTAAATTATAAAATATTTCCCACGGATACAGAATAATTTATTTAATATACTTTGCTTTATAAAAAAAAATAATTGAAAAGGAGCTAATTTTATGAGGATGGTGCTTTACATCCATGGATGATGATATTTCTATCTTGATATCTTAAAAATAATTATAAAAATACCAAAGAAATATTAATTTCTAAAGTTTTAAAATTTGTGTAAGCGGAAAAAGAAAAATGTTCGAGTAAAGTTTACCGCCAAGAGGCTAATTTGTTTATTCAACAGGGTGGGCGGAGTACTACATGAATAAATAACATTCAAAATATACACTTTATGCAATAAAAAATGCACAAAAAGATTTACCCTTAAAGCCGAGCTTTCAACGGCTGTCGTCATAGTCCGCTAGACTTCGGACCACTCCGAACATGATCGCTAACTGTGACGTGATTACTTTGTAACGTTAAACCTTGTCTTACTCATAGGATGCGTCATACGTTAGAGAGAGCCAGTCATAGTTGTATTATTGCTCCGACTGTGTTATTTTCATACGTATTCCCGGTCGAGGCTTGATATTGTCCCGTAGGCTTCTGCTCGCTCAAGCCTTCAGTCGCCTGAAGGCTGTCGTTCCGGGCCCGTACATCTCCGCGCCTCGCTTGGCTATAAATGGAGTGATTAAGTAACCACTGTTCGAACGATCATCCAAAGAAGTGTTGTTAAATATCCCATTAATATAAGTGCTATGTAAATGAGTTTATATCAGTGTTAAGTTAGAAATTAGCAAGAGGAACTTATAAATTAGCTCGTGTATTTTGAAGACGATTCAAATTGAATTTCGGCAATGTAAGTATTTTCCTTAAAAATAACGTTCTATTGATTGATGTTTGAATTACTTTGTTGAAGGACATGGGATAAAGGTTATGATCCTAGGCCGTGGCTCTGCCTGCGAGAAGAGGCCGCCTCGCGTTACCTAACAGTCTCCAGAATAAATTTCCCATCTTCTAAATACTGTTTTTTTTTATATTTCTTAGGCCGTTGTTTAAATTAAGAATTTAATAAAAACAAACAGTAAAAAGATATTGTTTGTTTTATTTATTAAAAGATAAACGTACGAGAAAAGTCGTAATGATATTGTTGTTACGAGTTTGTTTATTAAAAGGTTGCCAAATTATACGTACATTGTAAACATACAAATTATACTATACTATATATTTAATTGTATTAATGTTTTTTGCAATTTACTTTTTTATTATTTACATTGTTTATATTATATAATATTAAATACGCAAATTGGAGATTAACGATCTACTTTCAAACGCATTTGTGTACTTCAGAGTTCTTATAAACGTGAGCTATCCCAAGCTAGATATTTAAGCTGTTCGGATCAAAGGGGAGAGACGTTGATGATGCGAGGATTCAAATACCATATTTACTCCCTCATACACTTGCGAGGATTGTGCGGGTGATTTGCGGGAATGTATTGTATTAAAGAAAAAAAATAATATAGATCGCACAATATAAATGATCGTTAGATAAAAACAGTAGTAAGTAAGTAAACTACTGTGTTTTTTTCTGACTCATAAGTGTCTGAATTTATTTTTAAAGAAATCTTATTTAATTCAAATTATTAGGTTATTTTCTATTATCTGCTATCTTCGTCCTAAAGGTCATGTCGCAACGTCGTACGGTTTCCGATTTAGGTTCTGCAGACGGTATAACTATTTGTTGAATGTCATTCAAATAAGGTCCAATAAAATGTAACAGTTGCAATACGACAGCTTATATTTAAAATAGCCTCTTTAGCTCGAGGTCGGAGGAGCCTGGGTCGATACAGTGTGTTAAGTTGAATATAGAATCGGAGAGGCAGAGATGACGGATACCTGGCCCTTCTCACGTTCATTCTATTTTTTCAACATATATGCTTGACCTTTACTCTTCAGTAAATAAAACCAAGCTTGTCTATATAAGTCCATTTAGGACGTTCCCCACAAACACTGCAATGCACTTGTATACATAAATTTGCCCTATCACTCCTTCTTCATTCATCCTTTCAAGATCTCCAAACTACCTGACGGATACTATTCGTAATTTTAGTTACGACGTCCTTTTTTCAGTCGGTTGATTTTTTATGCAAGGTGGCAAATGAACAAGCGGTTCATCTGATGTTAGGTGAATACAGCTACCCACAAGCATCTAAAACAAGCAAATGAGTTGTTGATGCGTTGCCGACCTTTATTTTTGAATAGAGAAGGGGAATAGATAGGAAAAAGATATTTCCTTCTCCTTCCATCTCTACCCCCCTTTGGATCCTCTTCCCTTTCCCATCCTCTCCTTATTAGGAAGGGATGAAAAAACGGGAACGGGAAGTGGACCGAGATTGGCCTTCCGGCACCTCACCCATCAGGCGAAACGTAGGATCATAAAATACTTCTAATTTATGCCACTGTTCTGTTAGGTCGTGGTATTTCACTGGTCGATTCGTGCAATGGCCGTTCCTCCTGCAGACCCTACCTCTGTTAAAAAAAATAGCAAAAATATGGTTCAGTAAGTCTTGCTTACTTACCTTTGATTTAAATGGCGTGGGACATTGGAATAATAAATAACTTGGACCAGATACAAGGAAAACGTATTATTATATATCTTACAATACTTTATTCTAGAAATGTATGACACATCAGATGTATTTCATTACAAAACAGTGATTTACTCCGAACCGAATTTCAAAATAAGTGGTCGGACAATAAGTTTGTAGTGACCACTCTCTGGCCCCGTTTATTCCGGATTTTCCATTTATATGTTAATTTTTATGTATTTGTCCGCGTAGAGATACAATAGTTAACAATTATATTGAAAATAAATTGATAAACGATTCCTGTGTCCTGAAAGAGAATATCGTGGCCTGTATTGAAAACGGTGTGAATTAACGGTATCGGCCGGCAATGCATCTGCAGATCCTCTGGTGTTACAGATGTCCATGGGCGGCGATGATCACTTTATGTTCCCGCTGCTATTTTGCCCCCTTCTTTTATATAAAAGAAAAGAATTGATTTTTTGGTTATCTTAAGAGATTGCTTGATGAAAAATAAAAGAAAATTTATATTGCTAAGGTGAATGGCAGTATTTGTCAAAGTTCAGACGGACTTATAATCGACCTAATCAGCGATATACCCATCAGGGTCAAGGTTCGCGGTCGAACTCATTAGAGGGGATGTAAATTTAAGTGAAAAACTAAAAAATGTTGCTATAGGGTTTCTTTTACGATATAAAATGTATTCAAAGCTATATCATTGAAATAAAGTTTTAATTCACAATCGTAGTATCCGTATCCAACCAACAAGTATTGTAATTCTGCCGACACTATTGTCCTAATAAATCTTTATATAATACTAGCTATTACCCGCAGCTTCGCACGTAATCGTTTATTATTTTCCTCACTAGTTTTTTTTTTAATTTCGTAAAAAATACCTTCGAATTATAGGAACATGTGCCAAAAAGTTGTTAAAGCATTGAAACAATTAACATTACCATGGCAAACGATGCCTATTGTAAATGAAGGTTTACGTACTTTCCCATCAGTTCATTTTTCGATTAAACGGAATACAAAAAGCATGCGCTACATGAATATAACGGTGTGTTAAAATTGAAATAAAACAAATTTAACGGATTTTATCGCGTTTGTTTTATGCTTTTATTTCCAAATTTTCGAGTACTTTACAGTACTCATGGTCACAGGGGAGACTGAGGTGTCGGACGTCCATATTTGTTAAATTTTTTGCATTTATGTAAGAAATTATTTCTTTAGCTTGTACCTACGAGTATTATAATGTAACCGTAGATTGCTCTTCATACAAGGCATAAGAAAATATTTCTTTAGCTTGTACCTATTATAATGTAACCGTAGATTGCTCTTCATACAAGGCACAAGAAAATATTTCTTTAGCTTGTACCTATTATAATGTAACCGTAGATTGCTCTTAATACAAGGCGCAAGAAAATATTTCTTTAGCTTGTACCTATTATAATGTAACCATAGATTGCTCTTCATACAAGGCACAAGAAAATATTTCTTTAGCTTGTACCTATTATAATGTAACCATAGATTGTTCTTCATACAAGGCGCAAGAAAATATTACTTTAGCTTGTACCTATTATGATGTAACCATAGATTGCTCTTCATACAAGGCACAAGAAAATATTTCTTTAAATGTTCCTTTTATAATATAACGGTAGGATTGCTCTTCATACACGGCACAAGTCCGTTGTAAAAAAGAGTACACGGACTGAACATTTTAATTATTTAAAAAAAAATCAACTAAATTTTTAATGTGTATATTGTAATCAACCGATGTTGATTACGATATAAAAAAGCCGATGGAGACGTTTGTTATAATTGTAGTTCCTTTTATTTCCCTTTAGTGAAGTCACGTAATGAATTGTCAAGTTCATTTCAATTTAAAAACGGTTTAAATGGGTCATCAACAATTATTGTTCATAAAAGGAAATAGATTGAGTCTATACAAAGCAACATATTCAGATCAGAGACGAATGCATTGCTTACAGAATGAATTTATACCGCCAGATATCTGGATATAGAATACTGGATTAAAATCTGGAATATATCTATGTAGTAAATATTTAAAAGAACTTTTAGCCTAGCGATAAGGATATTTTGCCATTAAGACACGGGCCCTGGGTTTGCCAATATATTTGAATGAAAATTATTAGTCACTGAAATTATTATTTTTTTTGGTGATTAGCGTAAAGTGGTCTGATAACCACTGTAAGTGAGAGACAGAAAAAGTGAGACATTATTCCAAATATTTTTGTAGATTCCTATACGATAAGACATGATACCATATCGATACCCTAAGCATATAACACATAATAAGTAGTCAGGTAGTCAGTCGATATCTATATACCTAGAAAAAGCATATACATTGAAATAAGGAACAAGATACTTAACATATAATGAAATTAATGAATCTTATTTTAATACACAAATATAGCTTTACATTCTTATTCAAAATAAACAACTTTAACACCAACTTAACAATAACAATTCTAATCAACCTTACTTGTTCAAATAATAAACCTCTTAAAAGAAAACCGATCTTGTTCTCCTTATCTGTGTACTTTGAATACAGTTTTGTCTGTCTTTTATTTTATATACGGTTTTCTCTGATATTATATAATATTTCTTTTTATGGGAGAAGGTACCAAACGAACAAGCGGTTGACCTGATGTTAAGTGATCGCTACCCATAGGCATGCGCAACAAGCAAAGGAGTTACAGATGCGTTTCCTACCTTTAATGGACAGAGGAGGAGATAGACAGGAAAAAAGATATTTCCTTCTCCTATTCATCCCCTCTCCTCCCAGTCCTCACCCCTTCCCATCAAAACCTTATTCGAAAAGGATGGAAAGGGAAAAAGGACTGAAACTGGGCCACCGGCACCTCACTCGTCAGACGAAACGCAGAAACATACTTCTACTTCACGCCTGTTTTCTGTGAGTTCGTGGTATCTCACCGGTCGTGCCGGCCTATTCGTGCAAAAGATGTTGTTATTGCGGGCTCTAACACTGTTTTTATAATTATTTTAAAATAATTATCCTAATGCTGTGTTTCGTTTAATAGTTTAAAAGACAGAGTATCAAATGACATCCACACCATCTTGATGGTTGACAGTCAACAACCGTACGGTTTTCCCATAACTTCCTGCTGCAACTGCTTCTTGAAATGAACTACCTCCAACCATATTTCCAAAACGATTCGACTAAGGGTCCATCAAGAGAAGAACTTATCCTTTAGCCGTCAAGCATCAACAACTTCCTCCGGTGTTATGGATATTTATTGGAGTCAGTGAACCCTTAACATCAGGAAACAGTAAAAAGTTTAGGTCGAGCTGATTTATGTCTACGATTATACTTATATTTACATACCGTCTGAATTTGTGGCCTGAAATATCCACATAACTTACGATACGAAAGTGATATCCATGGATAGAACATAGAAAACTTTGCCTTGATCGTATTATCAATCTCAGTGTTTTGAAAAGAGTTACCAACCCAAGGAATCCCGTATCTCCCCTACCTACACCGCGTTTCAGTCACGAAACAAAGTGAAACTACTTAGAAGTTCCAAGACGTCGCGGATTCAGTTAACTTTAAGCATGACTTACAGACATCTACAAACTCATGTTTGCTGTCAAGTATAGTTAACAAAGTTAAGTTTAACTTTGCCTCTGGCGTATTTCTTCCGTGATTACTGTCAAGGGTACATTTCGCAAATTTCTTTAAACTTGTATTCATGTTCATCTTCAGGTTCTTTTTCTATTTGTTTTGAAATTAAAATGATATATTTGATTTTTGATCCTGCTGTACTAAAGAGTAAGGAATCCTGAACCAGAAATATTGCTTCCTGCTAACACTTCTTTTTTCAGAATCATGTTGCCTTGGATTGTGAGCTCGCGCAATCTTTACTAGTCATTTCTCAACGTAGCTGATTACGTAATTTCTCTACGTTTGATGATATTGTTCTACACCAGAATTTTTTCCACAATAAATAAACGAACGCTTGAACACAATGAAATCTGACCTGATGTTAATACCATGATAAAAAAGAGGATGGCGCCTATACATAGTTTTGAATCTGTTCAGTATCTTTGTCTTCGGGTTTCCAAGATAGTATTAATATTAAAAAGTTAAATTTGCCTGTATTTTACGTATCGTACGACTTTTAAAAGTAAATCTCATTTATATACATCAAACTTACTTACTGCGTGGTGTACTTCTAAAATTGTGGTGGCCTATTTTCACAAGAAAATTTGTGAAAAACATAGCTATATTATGTAAACAAAAATTAAATACCGATCGTAAGTATATAAGTTGAGAACGGCGATACCGATTTATGAGAAGAAATGAAAAAAATGACCATTTTAACGATGGATGTATATTATCTTTTTATTTTAATATGTTTTTGGATTGAACCTTGATAACTTGTCAGCGAAAAAACGAGACAAAATAATATATAACGTCAGAAAATTCGTACAAATGAAGTAATCAATTTTGTATACATTTTCCAATATATATGTGGTCAACCTTGGCAGCGTTTGGACTGAACAGTGACCGATTACAGGCATTAAAGTCTCTTTATAAAGATTCTACTGCCTATATTGGGATTAACGGGGCCTACTCAGACTGGTTTAGCATCAATAAAGGTGTAAGACAGGGCTGTGTAGCATCCCCGTGGCTGTTCAATCTCTTTATGGATGATTGTTTGAAAGCTTTGAAAGACGAAGAATGTGGACTAAGGATGGGTGAGCTAGTTGTAAAATGTCTCTTGTACGCCGATGACCAGGTCGTGTTTGCGTCATCGGTGGAGGACTTACAATTTATGGTGAATGTTATGAATGACTCATTGGAAGGTAAAGGTATGAAGATGAACGTAGATAAGACGAAAGTAATGGTGTTTGAAACGTGTGTGAGAACAAAGTAAGACAGTAATTGAAATAAATGTTAACGGTAAACAAGTGGAACAGGAAGAATTTGTATATTTGGGATGTATGTTTAGTAGAGATGGTAGGCATGTTAAAGATTATGAACGACGAGTGAATGCGGGAAATAATTGACCTAGCTATTATGAAAACCTTCTTCATTCGTTCAATTATCCGGATTCCCGATTATCTGAACGACGACGGTAACATTGATGCCCTCATCTGGTGAACTCCTGCAGCCATGACCGAATCTATCTATCCAGAGGCTAGGAACCTACGCTGTATCGTTATTTATATGATCTTCTAGAACTCTTGAACCCTTTGGCCTTATCGGCCGTCCGTTTAACGAGCGATCCTACATTGGAACACAGATAAAAATTTATAATAATTTGTATAATACAAGATCAAGGTAGGGTAATGAGAAATACTATAAGGTGAAGCAACGATTTTGTTGTCTTGATGGCTAAAAAGTATTTTATAAGCTACTACATATAATCACATAAAATACATATAAGACAGAAGAATACACGTACTTACAAACTCGCTCACAGGCAAACAGTCACACCGGTGGAGGGAGCTGGTGATCCGTAACATATATTTTTATGTCTATCACGGTTACCAGCCTCTCATTTCCCAAAACTTAAACAGAAATCATTAAATATATTTGATACCTAATACATAATAATAATACTTTAGTATTAGGTACAGCTAGTTATAGGTTTACCTATAACTTTCTGTAGCTATGCATCAATACCTTTCGCTTACCAGTCCCACTCACACTTTTTTGCCTCCATTCAAATTAATTACACTTCAAATTATTTTCCTTTTTCTTTTACAGCTTGAATCAAATGAAAGAAAAAACCAAAAAGTTCTAATCAACCACTTCGAATTGAAATGTGAGATGATTTTAACCGGGCACCGTCGTGTATCGGAAACACCAAAATCGAAAATATGAATTCAAAACCCGCTCAAACCTGTTGTCGCAGGGACATTTGGTGGGCGCTCAAAATTTATCTTTTACTTTTTTGTTCCACTTTTTAGAGGTAAAAAATGTAAATAATACGTTCGTTTGGAAGACTCCGATACAATTGGAATAAAGATAGGGACACACAAAGCTTTTACTTCTTTAAATACATAGAAATGAATAACCTATTCCGTCTTTTGATTAACTTCACAAAAAAACTGACACGAGAGGAGCATCTGGTAGAAATATCATTCAAGTTATTTCCTACATGGAAATCGGACCATGGTACCGCTTTTTAACTTAACACAATGATATAAATTTAAATAAATATTTATTGCATCAGTAATTGAACATTTGATAAACAATATTTTTCAAAAGAAATGGTGAAAAAAAAAACGTTGAGAAGACACAAATATTGATATTTATAGCTAAGACAAAAAAGCGTATGTAACATTTTATAGCGGTCATAAAATATAACATTAAAATTATTTCTTCTGCCAAAGGAGTTATATCCAGCGAAGTTTTCTTTCCCGGATACAATTAACGTCGAAAACCACTCGACACGGTTTTTGCCTCAATAACTTATCGTGTTTATTACTGTTTCCGTAAAACAGCACTTAGTTGATTATAATTGATTTTTTTTTCAAGTTTTTCTTTTGGTCGAATGCAATAAACAGTAGCAGTATAATTCCATTAGTACATTGAATTCAGCTATCTTATGTCAAATTAAATACGCTTTTGAAGATTTTTTTAATGTATGATTGAAAGCGATCAATTTACGATCTGACGCTAAGCTTATGCCCTTGTTTTTACCAAAGTGTTACTTTTCTCCGGATTCCATAATAGCTCTGCTAATATATACGCTAGATGTTTAGCGACAGGCAACACCAAAACCATTGAACGAACTCACGAATGTGTTATAAAAGAGCTATAATCACAATATAAATCTTACTGTCAGACAATGTTCGTGATGTATCAAGGCATAATTTTAAAACTATTTACTTAATTAGTTATACGAAATTTTGAAATAAATGAAAAATATAAGTAATTTTAAAGTTTAAAAAAATTGCGCTCAGTGTGTACCTTAACCTAATACGATTTCCGACTGACTGGACCACTCTGGCAGGGTTAAGTGCAGGTATCACCTTTATAGTTTTTTTTTCACTCTTTTCAAAGAAAATAGGTTATAGCCTATTTATTTCGCTTTTTATATTTCGGAGAGCGGGAAACGTTTATCGTCGCTCAGTTTATAGTAGACGTAGACTTTTTAAATTTACTACAATTGCTATTCTCTATGTACAATTTTATTTTTGCCATCTAATATATTGTTCTTGATAGTAATAAAACTAGTTTAAAATTAAATAGTATAGCAATTATAATCAAGCTTTGAGAAACATAAATTTTGCTTTCGTGTCTTTAGCGTTTTTATCTGATATTTACTCGTCTGTATTTATAATCCGCTATATAGTTGCTTCACGAAATTATCTTAAATCATGCTCTTCCATAGCATCTCCCTGTTCTCGTCCTTTTCCCAGTTATTGTGGTCGGCACAGTATGACCGTAGTCCATGCTGTATACATGTTTTGGCTACAGTCTTCCCGAGCCGGCTGACGCCAATTAAGTAGAATAGCAGGAAATTGGGGCATCGCTAAGTACACTACCAAACCCTCAAATGAGATCATAAAGCCTAACAAACAATAGTTAATTAAAAAAAAAATCCCGACTGACCGTATCCCCACGACACTCCGGAGAAGATAAGAATCTAATGACAACTTAAGTTTAAACCGTTTAAGCTATAGGTCATAATGAAATTCACATTATACATACATATATATATACCCGCGAAAAACATAATGCTCCAGTCAGTCGGGCAAAAAGGTCCAATGTAATGTAATAAGAGAAAATATTAGACCACCTGTCTGTCGTATAGGAAATAACGTTCTTAATCTCAATGTTCACAAGCTGAAGTGGTATGTGCTGACACATCCTGTACAGCCCCTAGTTTACGATTGTACCCGTTACATAAATTAATTAATCTATCTACTCGTACGTCACGTTCTTAATACAATGATGATTAAGTTAACTGCTGTCAGATTTATAGGACAAAAAGTGAACATGGCAAATTATACTTCGTTAAATATTGAAAAAAATCTGTCCAAAAAGTTTGCATTTCCTGCAAGGCTAACTCGACGAGGTCGAGCGAACAAACAGCGGGCATATGAACCAAATAAATTGCTTCTTTTCCAAGAACCGGCCGGTAATCATTGATAATTTGTTTCGTTTTTGTCACTGATTTGACGCGAACAGAGCACCGCGCGCGGGATTCTCTGATACGTTTTAAATTATACATTACACTTACGGCGGGCTATTGCTTAACGTTTCTTGGTAATACTCGAATTTATTATTTTTATACCCATATTGTTTGTGGGTCGTTTTACCTTGAAAATTGCATCCAAAATGAGAGTTTAAAAAAAATCATGCGAACGCTCTCTTTTAGCTGTTAAAATTCGATACGCGACCGTCTATATGAAACTTGAATTATTTCTACTCTGAATTTTGTTATTTTCCTAATATCTAATTATACAGTTATAAAAGTTGCTTTAATGT
>DWTW01002301.1:0-11210 GCA_018246275.1 Papilio slateri
GTCTTCTGTGAGGTCGTGGTATTTCACCGGTCGAGCTGGCCCATTCGTGCAACAGATGTTGTTGCGGGCTCTACCACCATATAATATATTGGAAAGCCTAATGGTAACCAAGATGAACTGTTCCCGAAGGATAATAAAAGCATATAAACAATATATCCATTAACAGTTCCCATGGTAATGTTATAATGTTTTACAATAACGACTTTTTAACACATGTTACCTATAATTCGATATATTATACGTGGAATCTAATTCCAAAAAAATCCAGCTAGGAAGATAAGAAACAATCGCGTGCAAAGTGGCGGGCAACATCTAGTATTAAATATATCGCCAGTCACTGAGCTGTTCCAGTATTAGGAACTTAAGAGTAATCGCAACAAAGGGGCCATTAGTTATTATCATCATCTTAGTCTCAGCATGTTAACTGCCGGAGTGACCGATTTATTTAATTATGTCAATTGGGGTAACGACTTTGACAAATGCTGACAGAAGTCAAAAACATCAGAATAGTGAAAACTAAGAATAGTTTCCACTATTCTGATATTTATAAAGATATCCAGAGAATATCTGAATAGTATGTGAAGTAACAGTATAAGTTCGGTAAAAATCGGATTGGATTCGTTGACTTTACTTTTTATCCCAATAGAAATTGAAAGACATAGAAGGATATATAAGTTTTGGTTTATAAAAATATACTAGCGCCAAAACATTTCCCATTTCCTAATACCATAACTTATCTAAAAAATAAAATTACGTTAGCGAAAAAAATACATATTATCCAGTAAACAAATTAAAAGTTTTTCAAAAAAAGTTCAAAAATACTTTCTTATCAGAACAATTGTAAAAGGAAATGCACACAAACAAATACATGTTATTTTATGAATAAATGTCATATGTAAGATACATGAAATAAGTTCAATATACATCTGATTTATAGATTAATAATAATTTTCGTTAACAAAAATAATTATTACATAAAGAAATATTGATAACTGACGCATTTATTTTAATTCACTGATTTTTTTAACAAACTAATTTATAGATTATATTAAAATATTATTCCAATACTGAAAATCTTAATATAAAGGTTTATTATACTTACAGTTAAAAATTGTGCTGCTTTTGTATCACAATAAAAGAAAAACGAAAACAATCAACGTTTAAGTGAACGCGATATTTCGAAAGAAAAGCGTGATCGTGACAGAAATTAGTGACGCGCGTCACCGACGCCGGCGCGGTGAAGACTTATCGAGTTCGCGCCAAAACGAAACGCCGCCATTGCGCTCCCGCCTTATGGCGCGCAAAAACACGCACTTTTTATTCTTAATTTACAATACATCAAAATCGCATTTTTTGTTACTTTAGAAATCAACATACTATAATGTAGATGTATTCTAACATTTTATAATGAATACTGAAATATTGTGATATTTAAAAAATATTTTTGTATTACAAAGTAATTGTCTTTGTACTAATAAATGTACCCTTATGACGCAATACCATTGTAAAGTCATCGTGTATAAACTGTGTTTTAAATGTTCTGGACTATTCATTATTGTTTGAAGCAACGTACTTTTTTATCTATCCCTGCTGCTCTTTCTTAATCCATTCTATTAGTCTTAATTTTTTTTCTCTGTTTTTTTTTCTTTTATTTGATTATTTTTTTGTCTCTAATTCAACCTCAATGCTGATAAAGCGAATTGATTTAATCCTAGTTGTTCCAGTGAGACAATCTGTAGTAAACATTAGTATTAATTTTTATATTTTATAGTGCCCCATCTAATTTTTATCTTTTGCTTCTGTATGTATCGTTAAATAAATAAATAAATCATATTTCACCTAATGTTGTATACTATTGTCATTTAAAGTTATTTGAATTGTGGTAACGTTAGGAATATAATGCCGTAAGTAAATGTTTGTAGGATGAATGATTTTATTTGACTGGACAAGGATAGATGCGTTATTAAAACGCGGAGCAAATATGTGCTCGTGGTAAAGGTGGCGTGAATTCTAAGATACATGGAAATTAAATATTGTTGTTGCATGTAATATTTGAGAGGGCATATATTTAACCTAGTACCTTTAAGATTTTTTTACAGTAGATGTATATAGTTCTATTGTATTAGCAATTTCCGTAACAGCAACCACTTTTAACTTTTTTTAAATTTAATAAATATTAAATTAAAATTCTTCTTCGATTCGAACATATCGTTTTATAAACATTTAAAATAGCTTACAGAGAGCCAGATGTGGAGGAATGGTGGTTTTCTAATAGTTCTAATAAATGATATAAAAAATCATTTACCATAGTATAAACAAACTTTCATTTGGTTTTATTATAGGAAATGATAAAATATTTTTAGACATTTTCTATTTAAAAACAACATTATTTTACTTTCACAAAATAATAAAAAGAATAGTTAATATATTCTTAAAGATAAAAAAGTATTACCCTATTATTATTTCTGAGACAAACAGCAAAAATTTCATACATTCGCACATTTTGTTAATAGATTAACTTAAGAAATTTTAAAGTACGCTAATGTAAAATAACTGAATAGGCGTATAACCCATATAGATAATTTTACTTTCTGTTAAGAACCGTTAGAAAATGACTTGCTTTAAACTAGAATCAGTCGACGATGACGTTCAACTGCTATTGGGTTGTGACAACTAGGCCAATTGATTCATAAAATAGTTAAGCGGTGATGCGCCAAATGGTATGTTTGTTATAGGTTAATATTTTCTAAACATAAACTTTCGTCGTTGTTAAACTAAATTACTTTTATTGTTATTTTATACGTTATTTGCACGTTTTCAGAGATGCGCCATCTATGAAGTGATGTATATATTTAAAACGTGTTATTTTCGTAAAGTTACTGCCACTTGCCAACAGAAGGCTACTTTTATGATCGCCTGAATCTTAGTTTCGTTAAAATTTTCAAGTTAAAATTTGATTAGTGCTTACTTAAAGATTTATATTACATAATTTTAGTTATTAAAAAAATACTATTGCATTAAAAATTATTAATATTTTCAGTTATGAATTCGTTATACAATACTAGATGGTGCCACTTAGCCTATGAAGTAGTATTTGATTTATATAATTTTAATAATATTATTGTATTGCACACGACACTGAAATTGTTGATAGATTAGTGTCGTGTAAGCTTTTCAAAGGATGAACTTATGTAGATTGTTCAAGTTGACATGATTGTAAATATTTTTGCATTTACTTCGTTTGTTTCATATCAAAAGCGAAGCAAGTTTTTAATAAACATTTCGTTAATGTGTAGACCATGAAAACCGATGAAATTTTCAATAGTTATCAAAGGTAATATGTATTTTAGAGAAAAGAGCATAGAATAAAAATCAGTTAATGACAAAAAGCGGGCTTGCCGTAAGCGCGAGCGGTTGCGCCTCGCGACATGTTGCCATAAATCAGAGGGGGCGCCACCCTCGCCACCCCTCCACGGGTAAGTGTGATCTTTCCCTAGATCCTACATTTTTATAACTGGCAACATCCACAAGACTTTTTCGCGAAGGAATATCGAATGTAATTTGTAAACGCGTAGTTACTCTTTGTCCTTACCAACGGGTATACCGAAATACGTACCTTGTAAATAGGAATTTCGTTGTAGTATTTTGAGCAATTCGACTACAATGCTACCAAGTTCTTTAGTCCCTTATTATCTTCCAACATAATTAACATGCAAAATAATTGAAAAACGACGCTCATGCAGAAGTGTTAGTGACCGAGCAATGAGGCTTAGCCTCGAGGCTCGTACCTTCTCGGAGTCTTCTTATCGAACCATATGGGTATATGGTTCGATAAGGAGACTCCGTAAGTAAGTAAGTAAGAAGTGTTAGATATAATGGACCCAATAATAAAGAGTTTTATGCTCTTTTAATAAATACTGAATTTATTGCCAACGTGAGCACCGCTACCCAACAACTTCCTTCATGAATCAAAAGAGTCATGATAGACATCCAGTCTTTTTGAGGGAACGTAGATAGAAAAGGAGAGAATGGGATGTGCATGGGGCCTGTAGCACTTCACTCTTCAAAACACAGAACCATAAATATCTTCTGTCGGTATTTTATGAGGTCAGGATATTTCCCCGCTCGGGTCGGTACACGCATTATCTGGTGGTGATGCTGCAGGTGAAGTTACTCTTTTGACTGCAGTTTCAGAACGTGCCTATTCCAAATCCATACTTTTATTAAAGTATTAAACCCTTAACCCAGAGGTGTAGGCAGAGATTACGGATTTTCATTTGGCACGGTACTGGCACACCTCTCTTGCTTCTTCTACATTCATACATCTACGCTTGCATGCTCGTCGGTTATGGATACTCTTTAGTATGACACCAATTTATGTCGGTATAAGTTCGCCTAGGACACCGACCAACACTGGCACTCACTTTCGCAACATCAGTCAATCTTCTTTCATTCATCCTTAACATACCTGCTTGTTCATGTTTACTAGACCTATAAACAAATAAAACCATCAGGGTCATGTAATACACACTTGGAGGGATATTTTTGAATACATATTGAAACAACATACGCCTTACGATTACAATATAGTGATTCCAACAGAGGACTGCTTAGAACATTTGCGTTTACATTTGACGACAAATATTCTTTTTTTATTAAGTTTCTCAACTTTTACCTAGGTGGCGTCATTCTCAATATTAAAATGAAATATTTTTTTTATTCCGATAATCCTGATTGGACAATTTTATGAAATATACTACTTTTCACTACGAGAAACTTTTGTTTCTAGTTTACTAATATACTGTGGTGACATCATGCCCGCTAACATTGCATACGTAAATGTACAGTCATTTCTTTACTGATAATATTTTTTATACAAACTAAATTACTACGGAAAGCGGGAAAACAAATGACAATCGAAATTTCTGCAATTGTTTTATTTTGCTCTCGGATCGAGTTTTTCGAGAGCTTTTTACTTTATTGTCGCTGACGTTATATCTGAATATTTTTAAAAACTCTAAATTGCACCAATTTTGATACTTGTTTATAAGTACGTTCTACTATAATTAAAAATAACGCCACAAATATGAAACAGACGTATGAGTCACATGGTACATGGATTTTTTTTAATCAGATCTTATATTTTATTCAAAATCTATATATGTTATTGTATCTCAAGCTCCATAGCACGTAACTTATGCGGCGATCGTATCCTAAGTACCTGAAAAGGTGTCAATATGCGATCAAGTCATAACGTCATAAGTGTCCTCGTATAAATAGGAGATGTGTGCTTAATTTCAAAGAAAATAGAGTTGAATTTCAGTTTGTTTGATATTTGTTGATAAGTAAACACGAATTAGGCTCTTACGATGTTCTTGAAGAAACAAGGGTTTCCTCCATGGGTCGCCCAGGGGAGAGGCGGGTAGAGGAAAGGATTCCGTCTAAATCTCCCGAAGGGGGGAGTCTGAGTTGAATTACTGAAAAGACGTTTTTGGAGACAAACTTCTCGAATTAATTTTTCATAATAATTTACTTCTTGGCTTTAATCTGTGTTATCTGTAAGCTCTAGCATCTTATAAACTTAACTGGAGCGAATAGAAATGATATTCGTTTAACGCATTTAACTGATCTGATTAAATAATGTGAGTAGAATACATAAATTATATTTTAAGCAGATTTAATTTCCAATTATGTCATTGGTTGTCAATTATGTCGTTGGTCATGTATGACTTGAAGCTTTAACCAACCAATGGGTTACATTCGGTATCGTGTTGGCAAAGAAAGTACTTATGGAATTAGAAAGTTTTATTTGTTTAATAATTTGGATTTAAAGTACATATGGCATAAAAGAGCAATAATATAGCATAAAAGAGCGATCTTTCTTGCGATGCCTTAAAACCTATTCGCAATAGTGGACGTCTTTTGGTGGATGATAGATATATTATGCCTTGACCTATGTGTTAGGGGTTTACAACGACAAAAACAAGTAGTAGGATCTATACTATCAGTACGAGGTATAAGGTATTGCATATTCTCCAATTCAATCTGTGCTCAATTTGAATGGTTACAAGGGTAGAGGAAGGCCGAAGAAAGTGTGGATGAATTGTGTGAAAGATGACATGTGTAAGAAGAGTGTATATTTAGATATGACGGCTAATAGAGGGATATGGAAGAGAAGTACATACTGTGCCGACCCCACATAGGTGGGCAAAGGGCAGGAGTAAGGACGAAGAATCTGTGCTGCATTTGCAGGTGCATTAAAGTTAAATTTGTAGTCGAGGTCTGCAAATAAGTAAGAAAAATAAGTGTTCAAAAATTAATCAATAAAGAGAGAGAGAATGAAATAAGAAATTGATATTATACAAATACACGTATAACAACAGGAATTGTTGATCGACTCGGGGCTAAACCGACATATTGCCTCATTCAATATCAAGACTTCTATCCGTATCCTATAAAAAATTTCATCGGGGTTAAAAATACTCGACTGTTATATTTTAGATCTATGTTCCTCTATGGCATTAATATAATATGTCCTTATATATTATACATATTATTTGCATGAGTATACTTTATATAATGTCTTTAGAAATAGTCCAACGTGTCTCGCAAGGTAAATAACCGTTCAGACATTTTAAAAGAAACATGGCCTGAATTCGCTTTTACCACAGTGTCTCCAAAGTCAATTATAATAACAATTCCAGAAATTTGATGTAATTTAAAGAACAAATCCTTTACTTAATATTCTTCTCGGAGATATTAAAACGCTTTCCTTTCACGGTAATTAATTTTTTGTTCCCGCCACTATCATAAAACGTCGCTAAGAGGCAAAATAGGTCAGTACACACACACTACTACACTGTAATCTGCAGTGTTAATAATGCAAAGTTTAAAGTCGTAAGATCGACTTCACTCGACGGACGTTTTAATATTTTTGGTAAGTTTTGCCGCCTTTTTTTTCTCGCCCAAACTTTTTCAATATGTCGCCCGTGAGAACCCCGCGCCGCCACCATCAACCAGCGACACTTCACTGTCGCTATAAAGTCACAAATTATGAAATGTACCATCACTACTGTTCTAAACAAATTTAATCCTAATTTCAAATAAAATAAAGTTCTTTACTCCCCTAGTTCGTAAGCTTGATCGACGAGAAGAGAGTTATCTGTATGACAAATTAATTTGAACCTTAGAGCTACTAATAAATAAACATATTTTCGATTAATTGTTGCGAAAAATGGGGAAACGAACAAAGAGAGCGAGAAACGAGGCCAACATTCGTTAATAATGTAATGTATATTTATTCATCTACATAACTCCATCGTTTACTCTTAATACTCTCTGATTATTTTAAATAGGAAATTATTTCTATTTGTGTCACTAAACGACTTTATAATTTAAAATTATACTCGAACATTACCTAAATAACTCATACAATAACATCGTCAAAATATTCACTTAAAGTATATATTCAGTGTAAAGACTAAAAATTAATTAATTCTTCTATTTATTGGTTTTTGTAAAAGCGATAAATAGAAGACAACCTTAAAAACTTCAATGGGTAGTTCTAAGAAGCTCTGCAGCTTATTCGGTGACAATTAAAGTCATCGTAACTCATGAAAAGGTACGTTTGTATAACAATAGAAGGAAAGTATTAACCGACTGTATTATTTCCTAAAATCTGTTTTTCTGCGGCCTAATTTATATGGCATCGGGTAGTCCGCATCTAATCAATACATGGGCTCGGTGCGACAGGCACGCTGCGATCGGGGAGCTTCGGGCGCGCCCGCCGCGGCTCGGGGCCGCTCGGCTGTTCCCGCTTCAATCGTAATTCCATTTTCCGCCCGCCTTGGCAAATTGAAATGTCGTAACTCTTGGGGGAATATCGGCTTTCTGCCTAAGAAAAATATTCTACCAAGGCATTGTAACGACACTCGGTGATATTATGGAATATTTCCAGTCCATCATACAGTTCGGGGCGAGACCCCTGAAATTGTTATAATCGTGAATCTGTCTGCCACTTGGCCGCTCGTTTCCGAGATGAAGGTCTTACGCTCGAAGTCTGTTGGCGCCAATTTATTCTTGTTCGAATGAACGTTGCATATATTTTTTTCTTATTAAGTGTTTTTTCAAAATATTTAATTTTATACATACCGTGTAAAGATATATGCAATTAAAGTATTTTTTAAATATATTTTGATAAATTTGTACCTATACAAAGTTTTGTACGGTTACGTAATGCTATTATTTTACTTAGAAAGTGATATGAACTTCAAAGTTCAACCTGGCCGCAGTCATGTTATGTTGATTGATATTCGAACATAAAAAAGCATATACTATCTATTGGTTTGACCTTTGTAGATGCTGCTAGGTCATAGATGTATACAGGTAATTTAGTAACATGCGATCATTGTGGACTTAATTAGATAAAAATAGTGTAATTTTATATCAGCACAATCTCTTCTTCAATCGCTTTTAGATTATAAACTTTTTACTGTGCCAGTAACGTATAAAAGACATAAATAGATTCTCATGCCTTTTTAACAATTTCTCTCTCGCCTGTATTCCACTTAGCTAACTTTTTTGAACATGTGATATTTTTTTAATTACATTTCGAATAAGGAAAGCTTGTTGGTACAAAGCTAGGAGCTCAACCAGGGATAGTTAGATAAAAAGTACAACATTTGAGCTACCGTTTCTTTTTATTCTACAATAGTGATTCGATATAGTTCAAATAGCTTATATATGAACCCCAGTACCGTATGAATGACATTATTAAAATAGTTTTTAAAATCTGATATATTAAATGCTATTAATATCAACAACAGGAAAAACTAAATAAAACAGACAATCAATTGGGATCAATATGACGAACTTAGCTTTTACTAAAATCTTATATTATAATATAAAAAGAACAATTCTTGTATATTTGGCTATCTCGGAAACGGCTGTAACGATTTAGATGAAATTTTGTATTTAGATTCGGTTTTTATTTTTAAATTTATCTATAGAAGCATCTTATCCGTAATAAAGCGCCATCTATTTGTGGCATAGAATATCTATAGAGACATTGTTGTCAATTGTCAATGAATGATAACTTACTGGTAGCTTGAAATCCTACGAAATGTTACTAGGTGTCATTATTCGAATGACGATGATGATCGATGACAGATGACAATGTAGAGTGAAGCTCGGTCTACAGCCTTGGTCATATAATTATTATAGGAATAAGTCAGTAGTCAAGCACATCAAACTTTTGAAGGTCAACTTAGCAAAACAAGCACAACGTCGAGAATACCAATACTTGTTATTTGTGTGCCAATATCACAACACCAGCCTCACTGACAATAGGCGTGAAGGTGAGGTGGTTTAGTTCTGCGTTTCGTCTGTAGAGTTATTGATCCAGCTCGTCTTTCCGACACAAAGCCTAGCAACGCATCAGTAACCATTCGTTGATTGGTTGGTGTGGTCACTTACATCAGGTGAGACCCTTGCTCGTTTAAAAACAAAAAGAATACCCATGAAACCCTGAAACAAATACCTTAAAAACGATTATAATATCTTAATAACCGCCACACAGGTGTTTTGACTTGGCAGGAAATCAAACCCTGGGCTCACCAGTTATTCAAATATATTAATTACACTATACCTTACAATATAGTCAAACTGTTAACTGATACTTTGCTTGCGTTATTACGTTTAAGTGTAAGTTAGAATGGAAGATAATTTTAGGTTAGGTTCGTTAGATTGGGCATGAGAGTTATATGTATATAAAGCAAATATCTAAAAAGATGTTTATAAAAAAAATGGGTTCGCTGCGTTTGACATAATACGTCAAATTGTGAATTCGTTAATTTCACAATTTTTATTCCTAATTTATGTAAAGGCACTTAAAAGGAGTTCTTTAATTAGGTTGATAGCAGGTGGGAAACTCTTTGTCGTCTAGGTTAGTGCCAATGTGCGAAGAATTTAATTGTGTGCGAGCATTGTTGAGTTAACGTTAGCACGGGCCCCGGAGGCTCGTATTAGACTAACAACGATTATCTTATCTCCCTCTGGGTCATGGCCGCCAAGGTCTTCGACTCTTTCAAATAAAGTCTGATTTTTTTTCATATATAAATATAAAAGGAAACCTGTCTGACTGACCTATCGACGCATATTCGAATAAACTAATCCTAGGAGCATGTACACGTAAAGGTACAAAAGCCTCCCTTTATGATTTAGGTCAGCACTAACTTTTTTAAAATTACCTTTATATTATGATTTATATTATAAATTAAAATAACCCTAAAAGGATGAAAAACTGTCATATAGAATACCGAAAGCAGGCTGCTGTTAATAAATAATTGCCTGTTAACTTTAATGTAGGTAAGTAGTAAGTAACAGTGTACTTAAGTGTGTGTAAATCTCTATTAAGATATGAATTTAACATCATGATACACGGAAACTTATTATTTTATGCGCGGATAAACCAAAAAAATAACAGCCTTAGATATACAAGCAATTTCAGGGGTTATATTAGTAAGAGGCCCAGTAGGTCAGATAAATTGAACCCTCCGTGGCGTTGTGTTCACACGTAAATAACATGTAGAGTTTGGGCGGGGGCGGTGGGCGGCCAGTCAGGCCCGCGTGCCACCAAGTTAATATGCCGATTTCGAACCGTAATATTAACGAATTATGGTCTTTATTTCCATGCATATAAGACTTATTAAAGTATGCTTCGACAGAAATTAGATTTTTGTCATAGTAACAGATGATTTTCCAAGCTTTCGGCCAGAAAATAATTTCTCACTTTATTTGCGACCTTATTTTAATGGATTACGGATTATGAATCGGCCGATAAGTGAAAATTGTATTTGTTGCGGAATAAGAATGGATTTCGTCGAACACGCAACAGGAGTACAGTAAACTTTTGCTACGGTTTGTTAGTCTTTAACGTTCTATAGTTTTAGTTTATTTCTTCGCAATATATTTATAGAATTTAACTTGACTAGCTAACAGATAAGATTAATCTAATAATACAAAATTAACGAGGTTATATGAGTCGTAAATATGTCCAATCGTAGGGTGCGCGCTAATTTTAGTCTGATATTATTTTGAAAAGCACTAACCATTTTAGTAACCTTATTCTACAAGAATTGTCCTCGTTGAAAGAAGATATTGAGGCTGCCGATTGGGGGTGTGAGGGACGGGGTGCGGATGGGGAGGAGGAG
>DWTW01002302.1:0-11208 GCA_018246275.1 Papilio slateri
AAGTCCATATCATAATTATTTCTTATATTTACGCGAATACTACAAATCATTAGTTAAATTTTAACACACTTTTGTATATGATTTCTCTGTCGTATTATGTACAAAGTGAAATACCTTTTAATGTGTGAAACGAAACAACATTTAAGAAAACAACAGTTATCGAATACTTGATAGATGACCACACAAAGTTGCATGAAATTTTTATCAATACAAATACTTTAAAGTTTCATCAATTTTTCAAACTCGAAAGGGCAAGTGGCTAACGAGTGTGGTTATATTTTTTCTAGTATCCACCCTGCTATAACAAGCGGCCATTCAAGTGGCCGAGGCATATTTCGAGCATTACATGAAAGCTGGTATACCAGACTTACATTAACATGTGAGCATTGTAAACATTATTACGACATTTCTGCAACCATAGATAAGTCGTCGATTTATGCAACTGCCTGTTCAGATGGTGGTTTTGTGATAAACAAAAAACAAGTAGCAAATCTTCGCATCGAATCGCAGACAGGTCAAATGAACTGGTAAAAAAAATTGTTTCAGAAAACTCAAATTATCAATTCTTCTTGAGAGTTTTTGATTTTACCGGAGTTGGCATTTAAAAATAATTATAATAAAGAGTAATAAAAAAAGCGGGGTCACTGTCAAAAATAAATACAAAAGTAACATTGACGTCATATTTATTTTCACACTATTTCATATTCTTCGCAACAAAGTTGTCCTATATTGAATAAATAAGTTTCTAAGGAAAAAACTTAAAAATGAAATCAATAATATTAAAGGCAATATCAGGACATTTAATCCTGAGCCTAGTCATTGGACTATGTTCTGCTAATGTTACGTTCATCCCGTGCGGTCCCTACTATAATATATTGTTTACGTGAGGTTATTGCAAATCATAAATTTTCATACAGTTCCTGGAATCGAACCCATGTCCGCCGCTGTCGTCGGACAACTTCAGCTTTAGCGCGCGCACTTTGCTCGGGGAATACGTACAGCCGGCGCCCGATCTCGCCGAGCCGCTTGTGTTCAACGAGGCTGAAATCACTAAGAGGCAAGTAAACATGGTTTTTTTTACCTGTCACCAGCTGCCCGGAGGCATAATTGTTCTGAAAAACTAATACAACAATAAATATGATGAATTTAAGTAATAAGATTTTTAAATCAAAATAGATAAAATATTAATTTTTTGATGATTAAAAATAAGTGAAGTATCTAAACTTCTACACTCCTATTAGTAGTGGCTAAGTATGTATCATACTTAATTGCAAATGAGTAAATACATTAAAAAAATAGTAATATAACAATAGTGGAAGGTATTCATATTATAATCTATCGCAGAAATAGACTCTGCCAGTCTTGCTGAATACATGAACCAAGCAGTTTGCAATGAGTATTACTTACTCTGGTGGCGTAGTGACCTAAAGTGGGCGTTGGTGTCGGACACAGGAGAACGCCAATGAGAAGATATATGAGTATTATACTCGTGTTGAACATTCGCTGCCCGTGGGGCAATAAAATGTGAGCATAGGACGTCTTGCTGTCACATTGACAGGCCTAATGGTAGCCGTAGTGACGCACCAGTGTATTGTCGATGTTAATACTATTCGATATCCGACGAATCGCTAAGTGACGCACCGCGAGGGCAGCCACTACTGACATGAGTATAATTATTACGTTAATGGTACTAACGTGTATGTTGATTCGACTAGGTTGGAGGAAGCCAGAGCGTTAGCAGCTCTGAGTACGCCGCGGCCGACGCCGCCGCCCGTCGAGCGACGCATCGAACTGGCGCGTAGACAGCAAGCCGCGAGGGACGCGCGCAGAGACGCCGGCCCGCGCAGGGAACAGGTGAAGGACTATCATTATAGTAGAAGGCGACATCCGCAACTATCACAAGAATTCTAAGAGATCTTTAGAAGTCCAATGATAGACTAATGGACGGAATCTATATAATCTGTTATTTGTGTTATCTGTTGTTATTGAGCAAATAGTATTATGTGCACATATTTATTACACGAAAGTAAATGTTGCCATTAAATGAATTTGTTTCTGGCCACTTTTAAATGTGCTGCGTTTTGTAGGCTCGCTTTTATTTCATTTTAGCCAGTAATTTTCGATTTACGTTATTGTATGCTAAGATTTTTTTATCATTTCTTTAGAAATATTTCTTTCATATATTAAGTATGTAAACAAAAAAAAAACGAGATCCCCTATTAATAATGTTAACAATCAATAGGGCCAGCAGACAAAATATTTTTCTTTTTCAAGAAAACTTATATGAAAGACATTGGGAAATTTGATAGATTATCAATTTAGTGTTTCAAAATAATTTTGCATAAAGTTCAATTTGTTCAAATTTATGTTACAAAAGTTAGTGGCAGTGTTGGCAGGGGACGTTCCAGGAGAACTTATATCGATCAGATTAGTGATATACTAAAAGGTATCTCCTTTAAGGGGGGTACTCCTTATATCTCCTCCTATCTCGTAACCGACGAGCATGTATGCGTAGATGTATGGATGTAAATGAAGCGAGAGAGGTGTGCCAAGATCGTGCCAAATGGAAATCCGTGACCTTCCTTGTTACTACTTGCATATTTATTTCAGTGTGAAATTTTCATAAACTGTATAAATAATTCTTCACTAGACATAATCTATTCTTAGACTATCTTTCCCACATGATCAAACTTTCAATGTATCCACTATAAATCAATGAAAAACTTTCAAACAGTCCTTAAGTCATAGCGATGACACGTCAATCCATTTCATCCACAGGCTCGTCTCGTACGAGAGTTAGAAAGGTCCGAAAGGGCTGAGCTCGTGAAAAGGGAAAAAGAGGCTCGAAGCCAGCAGCTGTTAGAGGTAAATGAAACCTTTTTACGTCGGGCTGTATTGGGGTCTCTCGTCGATCTTAACCATACTATATGTATACTGGTTTGTCCTCTATTAAAATATATGACATGGTTTCTTTATAACAGCTGGCAGTACCAAAAAAATTCTATTACATACATATATATTTTATGGATTTGTAAATACGATAATTTGTTTAATAAGCTCCCACAAATTTTATGTTGATTTGCATGACAATTAATTTAAATATATTTTTTAATGATTTGGTATTTTGCTGTTATCTAGTCACTTTATTTTTTATATCTTTATGTTTTTTTTAATTTACATGTGCTTGTGTTTGTTTTTATTTTTTTTTATTATCAATTTGATGCTTGGCAACATTGTGCTCACATTCGTACTATGTAATTTGTTCGAAGCAAAAAGAACCCATACGGGATTATAAATCAGAAAAAGATGGTCACTTTTTGCTTTCTGTAGACAGCGTTGGATTTCTTAGCTTTTAGATGGTAGTTTAGCTGTGTGTCTGAATAGTTAGTTACATTTGTATATCTTATATACTATTCTATATATTTATGTAAATTGTATTACCCTTTCACTCTCTGTGGGTTTTATCTTACCTTAGTGCTAACACTAAAAGCGATCACACTAAAATGGTTTAAATTGACAATGTTGTCATGATCTAATTGATAATAGAAACTGTGAACCATAAAAGTAATTAACTATGGCAATGTAAACAGCATATCAACAAGAACCGATCGCAGCTCACCATCGAGCCGCTGCCGTCCGCGCCCCAAGCGGGCCGCGACCCCGCTGAGTGGAAAGTGCCGGAGATAGTGATGGGCCCGGCTATTAGAACTAGCAAGGACCGCACTATGCCACCGATAAGTCTGTCCTTGATACCGGTCAGTGGACCGAAAGACCAAAATGTCCCGATAAAAACGTTAAATTTCGACCAATCCGGTTGGAAAGAGGAAGTAGAAGAATATAACGCATTAGACAAAATGAAAGATTTCGCCGAAAAAGCGGCCTTCGATTTACCGAAACGGCCGAAAGATAAACATTTCGATTTCACATTGACGAAAGCGACAGAAAAGAAAACTAAAGTGCCTCATACAGAGAACAACTTGGAGAAACTGATCGAGTCGTACTCGAGAATTAGCGAATTCATAAATGGCTGCGAATGGTCGAAAATAGACGGCGAAAGTAAAAACGAAGACCCTAAAAGCTTAGAGCAAAAATATTTAGACGCCAAAAACGAATTTATGTCACAAAATCTAATGCTAATGCCAAAAGAAACGCAGAAATCTGTTCTAAAGGAAGTAATTGATTTGAGCGGTGACGATGAAAATATTCTCAATGACATTATAACGAAAAGGATCAGTCAAGGAACGTTTAACGTAGGCAAAGACGGTGCGCTATCGATCTCGGTACATCCCTTCGGCAGTAAGGACATGTACTTGGTACGTGTTAGCAATTAAAATCAACACTAAAATACTAACGTTTTCCCGGGTCTCACTAACACGTCTAATCACTGTTTGTGGATTATTATCTATGGGTATTATACGTGATTATTTATTATCTAAAATATAAGACTATTACACACATTACAAAACAAATGCACCATTTTAACAAAGGATTATTGTGCTATCGTCTAAAATTAACAGGTGTTGGTATGTGTTAAGAGTTTTAGGATTAATTTTTACTAATGCACGTTTACTGTAGCCGCAGGAAATAATTTAGAGAACATAAGAACAGAAGAGAGTTCTGATGCTTTCACCATCCTATCATATCCGAATTGTTCTAATTTAGTGTTCGAATGTTTGTATGATCCTTCTGCAACTTGTGAATATCGTCACATCAGATTTAGTAAAGTGGAATGTGGAAGAAGAATTTAAAAAGTGTTTTGCTTTCTGCTTCGTAAATTTTAATCTTGAAAAAATTGTTCATTTTATTTGGGCAGCCCCAGAATAATGTTAATATTAATACCACGGACAGACAAATGGATTTAGTTTCAAAAGAACAAAAGATTTCTTACATAGAATTATTTTTAACTATACTCTAAGTCTCAAGCCAAGTAATTATTGATTTTTAATCTTTTGTTTGTTGCTCGCTTACTTAGTGTAATACTTACATTTCCTCGTAACTTAATCGCCGTTAAATGTAAAAATTGATACAAGTTTGAACTTGTCAGTTTTTAAGTTTTCTCATTTTCTATTTGTTACATGTTCGCTGCTTTGATTATAATTTGCTGTACCGCTTTCGATGTTGTCTCTCCGGATGTGTTTCAAGGCTAAGAGAAGAAAGCAGGAGGAGTTGGAGAAACAGAAAATAGAAGATCAAGTGAAGAGGCAACAGGTTGGTCGAAGTGCACGCTCAGCGTTACAATTTACAGGCCTTAGAATCTAAACTTCATATGTTATTAGTTCGCCTTACACTGGTGGGCCCAGACAGTGCTGCCAATCTTTTCTAACATCTATCTTGTGTGACATTCATTTAAATTGTATTTAAACGCAACCTTGTCTATACATATTATTCATAAATTTATAACTATAATCTACTTATGTATTTTTTTATATTGAATTTATTTTTGCTTAGTACGAAACACATTTGCGGTTTTTTCGATATTAGTCTAGTTTATTAGCGAATTCTTAATTCGTACGAAAAATCGATAACTAAAAAAAACTGCCAATATATTTATTTGAACACGATTATATTATTAGTACCTGTAATCAAGGAGGCTTGATATACCAGAAAACTGCTTATGCACGCAATACAATGAGAGAAGCTGTGATTATCTTGTTTACTGTTTAGTTATATTAAGATGCAAATAGTCTTTATATCTATGTTTTGTTTCAGGAAAGGGAACTAAAACGGCAACAAGCTATTCTGTTAAAAGAACAGGTAAAAATATTGTAGATTGTTTTTTAATTATGTATTTTGGGGTGTGTTATTTATACTTGTGGTCTTGTAACATTTGTGTGTGCAAAAGTAAATATTAACAAATCGAATAAGACAAAGATAGTTCAGTCCTATCTGGTAGATCACTTGTTAGTCTTAAGACACCGAGGGAATATTTTTGAACAATATAAGGATATTGTTATTGATAAAAGACAGAGTTACGTATAGGTTAGACCTACTAAAACTCCTTAGTGGCAAATATAAAATGCATTTGAAAGAGCTGCTGTTAATTTCACTGTTAATGTCCTTCTAGATCGACGCAATGAGTTCTTACATTCAGACTAAGCATTCAAGCAAGGGGAGGCATCGCCTTATCCACGCATTTCTGCACCATCAAACACCTATCACATAGACTTATTACCCTTTCTGGATTATTAAAAATATCTTATCGCCAACGTAATTATGTAAATTGAAACACATTCCTTACTTAATCAAGTCATAACCGTATCAGCTTATGTTCTTATAAAAAAATGTAAAAAGATAGTTGCCATTGAATAAAATATGTACTTTCAAACTATGTACATATTATTATTCCTTTAAATATATTTCTCCATTATTAATAATCTGTAAGTGAAGAACCGGTTAATTAATATTGTTAATTATCATATCTCATCTATATCTTGGTTGTTTTGTTGTTTGTCTTTCGCTCATACCTCATACATATAGTATATATCGTATATACTCATGGGTACATTTTCTTTTCCAATGCACGATTGGATCGGCCACAACACATCAACAGCAAAAGTACATAACTGAGGTAATTTTCATTCATGACTTATCATATCTTGCAATTGCCTTTGAAAGGGGTTTTTCTATGGTTTTTTTATTAGCAATCTGGTCTATTATTTTATACTAACAAGGCATGTATTATTTGATTAATTTGCAATTGGATGAGTTAAAAGTCGAACTCGTGTTTTAATACGAGTTTATCATCATAAAGTTGTTCTGTTAATATTTTATCGCTCTATCTCTCTCGCACTTATTGGACTTGAAAATGTAATAGTGATGTGCGTGATATAAAATAGATGCTTATCGACAAATTTATCGACGATTTTCTCAAGACAATTGTCGAGTTGAATTGACAAGCTGTTTGTTTCTATATACCGGTTGTATATAGCGTTCAGCTCTATTTTTATTATTTTCTGTTTGGCGTTATTTAATAGTAAATATTAATTGCTTTGTGTTTAGTGCTTTGTACGAAATATTGTTGGCTTTAAATATAAACAGAGCATGTTTCATTTGCATTTAATTTTGTCAGTTTATATTTTAATTATGTTTATACATTCAAAAAGTCTGACATATTTTAAACTATATTTTTTAATAAAAAAAAACCCACCCCGAGAGCCTTTTGTGTGTGTCCCTGTCAATGTTCTGTGTATGTAAATTTCAAGGAGACTACAAGACGAACATATATCGTCCAGATTTGTATCATACTAGCGCGATGCATAGATGTATTATTGATGCGAATGATGTGCCAGGATCGTGCCGAATATAAATTCTTTGCCTATTCCTCTTGGTTATGGGCGCGATGCTTATTTCATTTTTTCGTTTTAACTTTACCGTATTTTTAATCGACAGACCCGTGAAAGCCTAAGCTTAAGGTTTAATCTTATAACACAAAACAGTATTTACATGTGTGTATGTTACTCATGTATCCAGGAGCGAGAGAGGCGACGTCAGCACACGACGTTCATACGTCAGTTAGAAGGGCGGCGGCGCTGGGCGGAGCGCGAGCGCAGGAAGCATCAGAACCTACTCGACCGCCTGCTGGCCAAGGAGGGCAAGTTGCAGCAGCGCAGGAAGGAGATGGAGCTACTCGCAGAGCTCAGGTACTACTTGAGATGATCCTTGAAATTGGTGGCTTACATTAAGGCTAATGAGCAAGCGGTTCGCCTGATCCATAGGCATCTACAACAACCATATGAGCTGTGGAAAAATAAAAGGAGGAAGGGATATGAAGGGCATGAAGTTTCCAAACGAGACGCAGAAATATCAAATATACCCTTACTGTGGTACTTTACGGTAGGAGCCGACCATTCGTTATTCATACACTGGTGCCACTGCATCGATCAGTCACTATTCTGGTTGTTTTTTCGTATATACCTTGGGTAAGCATCAAACTATGAAAGAAATATTGAGGCCACCAGTCGAATAACGAGTCTGAGAGTTTTACATACTAACTAATATTATAAACACAATTTACTTGCCATTAATTTAATATTTAATTATCTTATAATCAGGAGACCTCAAGAAGACTCATCACTATCAGACCAGAAACCATTACCCACCCTAAATAGGATCCCTGGATTGAAGCTGGCCGGTCAAGCTGTGGCGGACTTATTACAAGTATACGAGTTCATACACAACTTTGGACAAACTCTTGGTTTTGGTTAGTATGATATTTATAAACATGCCACCTAGTTTAGTTTTATAATGTCTCTGAATTGCTTTAAAAAATATTTTGTATTTAATTTCAAAAGGTATTTTAATGCTTTATCTATAAATTTGATAAAAATATTTCAAGAATCCTAATATTATCTGCTGTTATTTCCTATCTATCAACTACGTGTATTACGTTTAGATATGGAGTCACTGCCAAGTTTCCAAACGCTGCAACAATCATTGCTGCCTGACTGCAGCGCGGATGCTGAAGAGGAATTACTGCAGGTCCTGACGCAGCTGCTTGTTTGTGCAATTGGTATGTTGAATAAATAAAAAGGAAACATATAGAATGATTTGAATGTTCGTTCATTGTGTAAACACACAGGAGTGCTAGGCTAAGCAGATTAGTTTTTTATGATATTAGGTGGCAAACGAGCAAGCGGGTCACCTGATGTTAAGTGACCGCTACCCATAGGCATCTGCAACAAGCTAAAGAGTCGCAGGTGCGTTGCCTACCTTTAATGAACAGAGGGAATAGACAGGAAAAAGGATATTTTCTTCTATTCATATCCTCCCCGTCCAACCCTCTTCCCCTTCCCATCCTATCCTTATGAGGAAATAATGGGAAAGGGAAGAGGACTCAAATAAGGCCTCCGGCAACTCACTCAGCGGACGAAACGCAGAAGCGTACTTCTACTTCACGCCTGTCTTCTGTGAGGTCGTGGTATTGCACCAGTCGAGCCGGCCCATTCGTACAAAAGATGGTGTTGCGGGCTCTACCACTGTAAAACATTTTAATTTGCAAACAATGCCTTAGGAATACGCGTAAACTACGAGCTTGTAGGTTGTGGCCGTTCAAAACGAAGAAAAAAAAAACGTGTACAGACCTTTTTGTAATCTATAATCTTTGCTTTGCGTCCTCTTGAAATTATTACCAGTGCCTTTAGTTTTTTTTTTTGCCTTTATACGACTATAACGACACTATGCAACTACAAGACCATTGATAGGCCAATGGGGAATAGCAGTCTACGATTTTAAGCGCTATGACAAATAATACCAACATGCAAAATACGAAATAGAGAGTTCGCATTACTGCATTCCCTGTATTAATATTTGTTTGAACACTTTGTATCTGTTTGTGCAGAGGACCCGGGCATCCCGCACCCGGGGCGGCACACGACGCTGCTGGGGCACGCCATCCGGCTCGGCGACATCACGCCCGCCAACCTCAGCGAGGTGCTGCGCATCTACCTCTACGCCAACGCTACCGGCGAGCTCAAGGCGCTCACAGGTCAACAAATTAAACAATATAAAACGAATATTTTAGTTATTATTTAAAACGTATTTTTTTATTTTTCATATGGTACTTTGCAGGTCTAACAGCCGAGCGCGAGCGAGAGCGTCGCGTGGCCGACCACCACCAGAGCGACGCAGAGATGCAGCACACGTGCGCGCACACCAAGAACTCCGCCTACTACGAGCAGCTGCACAACAACCCTACGTACAAACTATCCGGTAATCATACGTTATGCTAAATAAAGGCAAGGGAACTGGTAGAGCTCGGGCGGTGAATGGGCCTTTATTGGAATAGTATATAGTATACTAAGTATGGGAACAAATCTTGATTATGTAAACTTATAACATCCACGTGTACAGTGTCCGGCACGTAACATGGCAAGGGACTAGTGGGGGTAAGTCCGCGCATGTAGACATTCATTAAAAAAATGTAACTAATTTTGCGGTTATCTTACAAAACAAGGTAATTTATCAACCGCTATATAAATTGAAATCGAATGTAATATGTAATTCATAAATTTAGAAATCTTTAGTAGTCAATTCTCACTATTTAGACAATACGATTAGTAAATATCACGATAATGGTTTCGTATATTTACGCAAATTAAAAAGAATGAAAAGCGTTTGTTTTTTACAAACTCAACAAATTATTACAGAAAAGTCAACAAACAATTATAGCAGAACTACTTTATCACAGCACTCAAGTGTATTTAGAAGACAGCGAGACGCAAACGTCAACCGACCAACCAATCGCGAGTTCGGTACGATGCTATCTTCTCCGTGATAATAATCAGAAAGACCTAAGAAACCTAATTCGTCGCATCTAACGACTCTTGCCAAGTGCGTGCCGGTAATACTACTAAGAGAGTATTAAATGTGACACAATTTTTACAACCATTTTAAACTTGCAGAAACGTTACGCGACAAGCCGTTCCTCGCCCTCAATCCGACGACTAAGGCGAGCATACTGGCGTACTTGTGCGACGAGCTGCTGCAGAGCAAGGCGGTGCTGCGCCAGATCGACGCCTCGCTCGACCACCTCAACCAGCTGCGTAAAGAGCGATACCTCATGGATATGAAGATACGCAAGTATGTGTCCCACTTATAAAACTATTTAATACTTTTTGGATTGGAATACGTACTAAAACTGCAACCACGACAGTGATAGAGCCAGCTCGATCGTATAAAATGCTAATTTATTTAACGTGTACGTTACTTAACAGAGTGCGCGTACTGCATCAGCGTAAGATGCGCGCCGAGCAGGCGGAGCGGCAGCAGGCGCTCGCACTGGAACGCATGCAGCGCCTCGTCGACGAGAGCACAGGCAACTCGCATGCCTTGCCCAACATGCCAGAAGAAGGTGAGTTGCTTAATAGTAGGGACATGTCAAACCTCTTTAGTGTTGATGTCTGTGGCATAGTGCCGTATGTTACCTTTGCCTGGTTGTACCATTATGTAGAAAAAGCCAAACTGTTGATGAAACAGTCATGTCAGCCATTCTTAATATGTTTGTTATATACTACTATGATTCTCTTTCTCCTTCTTTCTGTATCTCTCTAACGAAAACCTGGGCACATATGTGGGGTGTTTAAAGATATCAGATAAACATACAACAGGTGTCCGGAAATTACGTGTACAACGGAATACCACAGATTCCTTGGCCGAAAATATGACGATTTAACCCAACTTACCTATATCCATAATTGCTTAGTATAGGCG
>DWTW01002303.1:0-11207 GCA_018246275.1 Papilio slateri
CCTTTCATCGTGTTACCAACCAACCAAGCGAGTTAATCATAGTATCACATAAAACCAACTCATTTTCTTTTGAGCAAGGTAACATATAATAGCATGACCAAGGTACAGCTATTACCTTGGTCATGCTATTATATGTTACCTTGTTTGATTTCTTCCTTTCTTCGAAATCAAACGTTGAATGAGTGGTTTATTATTCACCAACACTTCTGGTGAAAAATCCAAGAAACATATAACGATAAAACTCGATGATGACTCAATACTATTTGGCATTGCGTTCAAAGCAACGAATGCGTCAGTAGCGAATGACAATGTTTACCTCAAAACAACGAACGCCGATATATCGCTAGAACGTTACTACACGATAGTTGAACCAATGACCGACACGACCTCGCATTGAGAATATATAACGTCGTCAGTAAAGTACCAACAAATGCTGCAATACTGAATTGCTTTCGACGTGCGAAAATTAATTGACATTGAATGGATTTATTACGACTTACGGTTCAATGATGATGATTTTATGTCAACACTTATCCATATATCCATTTATCACCTAAAGAAGTGTTCCTGCTGAACACAGCCCAGGATAAGATATATAACGATAGTCGTGCGCCTTACTGTATTGGTGACAGTAATATAATGGGTGAACCAACGTTTGGTAAGGGTTCTGCCAAACAGTTGACTTCTAAACGCTATACGCCTATAAAAGATGGGTAAGCCAAAATATTCGAATCGTCCATACATTCATCCGCTTTTTTTAACTATTAATAAAGGATTGAATTTTCTACACAACGAAATTTTGACTTTTCACGTCATTCTTATTTCCAAAAATTATTCCTAATGCTCGCTTGTGTTACAAAAGGAAGCCGTGTATCAAAATAATTAGGAAGTATATACATGTCCATTTCGTCTAGGTCTAGTAGGTTTTATGAGTCTCCTAGATCCAGTAGTTTCGACTGTACAGTGATAGGTCAGAAAAATTTGTAGGATAGGTAGAATAGAAATCCAAAAAGAAAACATCTATGTTTCCTTTACTCGACATCAGGCCGTTCGAGTGGATGATCCTGACCACCATCTTCGCGAACTGCATCGCACTCGCCGTTTATACGCCGTATCCCAGTGGCGACTCCAACTACACAAACTCTGTTCTGGTAAGTTCTACATTACCAATCGTATTTGATTGCAGTGTCGTCGTCGACGAGGAAAAACAATTCTTTAAATGCCAAAATATATTTATGATTTATGATGCAGATCAATACATCGATCACAGTCTGACCTGATGTTAAATGTATATTTTTGACTAATATATGCAGTAAAAACACAATTCCATTAAAAACAAACTTGATATAAAGTTTCTTGAAAAGAAATTGAAAGATATTGGAAAGACTGGGTACTACGAGCAATTTAAAATAATTGTTTTGACTTTTTAGAACAATTTTACTTATTATATTATATATTTTTTTCTGGTATCTATGTTTTTCTGGTATTTTTAGGAAAAGATCGAGTACATCTTCTTGGTGATATTCACGGGCGAGTGCGTGATGAAAATCATCGCGTACGGGTTCGTGATGCACCCAGGCTCCTACCTCAGGAATGGATGGAATCTTTTAGATTTCACAATAGTCGTTATAGGGTAAGTTCTTTCCAAATCAATCAATTCAAACTAAATCAAATTATTTTGAACCGATCACTTAAATTATTGGATTCATTGATATCACATTATGTATATGCGAACTTTTAAATAAATTAGCTTTAACTTTTATATAAGCTAAATTGACTAGAATTCCAGATTTTTTTTCTGAAATATGTAATCTTAATCCAATTATCTTCTACCCGATAATTTGAGGTAAATACTTTGTTCTGGGATTGTCGCCCTTTAAATATTTTATTAACTTAAAAAAAAAACAATTCAAATTTAGATGTTCATAAAATTTATTAGCTGTTAGTGTACCATAATAATCACAATAAAAATAAAATAAAAATATTTGCTACGGCTTGGTTTTAGCCAAATCTTTGATAAACTCTTTGTCTTCACAAGTTTTCATCTGTTTAAAATATTCCTTTGTATCTTTTTATTGTCCTTGTTCTGCTATAACAATTCTTGCTAGTGTCTTAGACCATAGGCAGGATTGTTTGAATGTTTAATTAAGGCACACCTTTGCATCTGATTGGCAGCATGGTGAGCACGGTGCTGTCCAGTATATTTAAGGACGCGTTCGACGTTAAGGCGCTGCGAGCGTTTCGGGTGCTGCGGCCCCTGCGACTCGTCTCCGGAGTACCTAGTAAGTAATAGATGACAAAGAAAAGATGGATGGATGGATGATGACAGATGTATCGACCACCTCGTTAAGACAATGGAATGTAGTTGGATACGGAAAGAGGAGGAGCAAATATGATAGTAGGCAAAGAAAGGAATATGTCCAGCAGTGGACTGATACAGGCTGAAAATGTTGTAGCAATGAAGTAGAAATTAATGAAGTAACAAAACTAATTATTACCGTATTTCTAGGCAAATTTAATTTCACAATTTTAAATACTTCATTGTATTAATATTTGTATCATTTTTATACTAATTTTCTAGCATCATAGCAACCTGGTCCACTTCTCTTGTCACTTTCTAAATCTGTTTTTGTTTAATATTAATAATCTGTCTCTAGGTTTACAGATAGTGTTGAATTCAATTCTGAAGGCCATGGTGCCGCTGTTACACATCGCACTCCTGGTCATATTCGTCATCATCATCTACGCCATCATCGGGCTCGAGCTCTTCTCCGGCAAGATGCACAAGTCCTGCTATAACAGACTGACAGGTTAGACTCGCATCAATACCCTTAGTAGTAATCTGACTCTTACCCTTGTTGCCTTACAGCAGTGTGGAAAAATTACTCAATTCTAGTTTGAAACTACTGAGACAGCAGATAGCAGGATATTAAACATAAAAAGACTATTTTATAAAAGCAAATGTAAAAGACTTAACTATTCACTTTAAACGACATAAGGAAACATTAAACATACGGTATTTATCGTCGTATAATTTAATGTTTATTGAAAGACTTTCCATAATGCCAGGAAGCAATATAAATACTTCAACTAAAATGTGGTACGTTATTTAAACTTTATTCTTATCTTTTAGTAGGGTTCTTTTATAATGAACCACAGACTGTAGTTAAACATTCTCTCTCAAATTTTTGCTTTCTGTGTCGTTTTCTCAAACTTTAGGATCTTGAACTCTCTTTATGACCTTCCTGTGGGATCCTCTGCGACACAGATGATATCGTCGATCACAGTTTCCCCTTAACTATAGCTAACTTCCACTGGGCCTAGAACTCCCCCATGGATCCCCACAAAGATCTGTCGATCCCTTGCCATTCTATCCCGACAGACTCCCGCAACCTTGACTAGATCTTCGGTGCATCTTGTGGGAGGACCACCTACCTGCGTTTTCCTTTGTGCAAACGTTAAATCTGCAGAATCTATAATATTAGATGTAAACTTCTCCAGATGAGATAATGGAGTCACCGCATCCTTGTGACAACGACAACGGCTTCAACTGCTCGAGCATCGGCGATGAGATGGAGTGCCGCGAGGGCTGGATCGGCCCCAACTTCGGTATCACCAACTTCGACAACTTCGGCCTCTCCATGCTCACTGTCTTCCAGTGCATCACACTTGAAGGATGGACAGACGTGATGTATAATGTAAGTTTTCCATCTCCTAATTTCTTAATGGTTAGATTCTAATTGATAACAACTAGATATATAACTATTATCAGTAGGGAAGAATCTCATGATCAGAAATACGAATCTCAGCTAACTTAAATCAATGGACTTTCAGCTTTTTTTATTTTTGGGAATTTATTACAAAATTACGCCAGATTTCATTATTGTATTGAGATCCAATACGGCAGTGACAATTGGTAGTGAATGTTTCCTCTATTTGTCCTATCGGAATTAAAAGTCATGTCACTACCACTGTCATGTTCAAAATAGTATAGAAAGTTATTTACTTTTTTACCTTCTATATCATATTTTCAGATACAAGATGCGATGGGCAACAGTTGGGAATGGATATATTTTATATCGATGGTGATATTGGGAGCTTTTTTTGTTATGAACCTGATTCTTGGTGTGTTGTCAGGGTATGTATTTATAGATAATCTTTAAGTACATACTATAAAATGTTATAACTAAATATTATACATATTTTTAACATGTAATTAGATATAATAATCTTGAGAGTACCTAGCTAGTTTGTAGCTCAGCTCATCTCCATCATGCTTTGGACTCTATTTCGGTACAGTTATAATACCTGATACCTAATGTTGTTTTCTAGAGAATTTTCCAAAGAAAGAGAGAAAGCGAAGAACAGAGGTGACTTTCAGAAGCTTAGAGAAAAGCAGCAATTGGAAGAAGACTTGAAAGGATATCTAGACTGGATAACTCAGGCCGAGTATCTGGAGCCGTTAGCTGATCAGCATGATACAGTTGATCAGAAGAGAGACTATGGAATGGGTATACTAGCTGTTTATATGTAGCGTAGTACATAGAAATGTTATAAATGTCAAATCGAAAAACGTCTGCAGAATTAATGACAAAAACCATCAATGTGTGGAAATGTTATCTGTATTTTTGTAATAAATATAATTGTCATATCATTGATAAGTTAGTTTTTAGAAATTCTTGCCATTGGCCTTCCCAAGATCGAAAAATTAGGGTATATTTTTAATTAAATGGGATATTTAATACAATGTACAGGTCAGACAGCTAGTGAAAACGACTCAACGGATAATTTGGGCATCGAGGTATTGCCAGAACAAAAGAAGAAATTGTCCATCGGGGATTGTTGGAAGAAGGATTTTGACAAAGTAAGTTACACATATTACTTCGTCTTCTGTAATTTTCAATATCATAGACATCAGATCTATTTTATTTAATATTCAATTAAAATAAGTATAAATATGATATGTATAAGTATGTATAGAAGGTGGTAAACGAGCAAACATTTCACCTGATATCAAGTGACCGCTACCCAAAAGCATCTGCAACAAGATAGTGGGATGCACATGCGTTGCCTACCTTTAATGGACGGAGAAAAGGATAAACAGAAAATCATCATCATCTGGTTGAGCCACCACTATTATACAATTGCACTCGTCAAGTAAAAATATGAGTTTCCTTTCATAGATCTTTAGTTGAACCAACATACAAAAATTATTAAAATCAGTACCCGTTGCATGAAATAGGTTTGATTGTTTGCTATATTTGTCTATATCCTACAGGAGAAGCGTTTTTCATTTGATCAATCAAATGACGTGTCTAGAGGACGTAAGGACGTAAGGATTTGGTATCTTTGTCAATGTCTACTTGTTCCATTTTAGGTGAACCGTCGCATGAAGCGAGCGTGCCGACGCGCGGTGAAGTCGCAGACGTTCTACTGGCTTATCATCGTGCTGGTCTTCCTCAACACTGTAGTGCTAGCCAGCGAGCACTACCAGTTAGTATACTGTTGCTCTCGAGTTACATGATGATTTTTTAGTGGGAAGTCTCACTTCAGTCCGAAGATATTGACGTTATTAGTACCTTTTCATTCGGCAGCAAGACACTAAGTTGGACTTTGGACTGAATACCAACACAGGTATTCAGTTCATTCATTCCAATGGATTGTATAATTCACGTAGATAACTGATGACTTATTTTTCAGCCAGCCCTCGTGGTTAGATCTGTTTCAAGAGTACGGCAACGCATTTTTCGTGGCCCTTTTCACACTCGAAATGTTGGTCAAGATGTACAGCTTAGGCTTGCAGGTACATAAAGTACAAACGTTATTTTTTTTAACACTATGAATATTTTTACATATGAAGTGAACGTAAGTAGTAATTGTCTACGATTATATAATTCTCGATAGTAAATTAAATTAAACAAATTAAAACTTTTTACATATACCAATATAAACATCGAGGCACACAAGGGTTACCATTTATTAAATGTTCTTTATTTATTTTCGGAATATTCGGAAAATATTATTTACGGGGAAAACCAGTGCTTGAGCACAAGATGTTATGTGGCAATGTCGAAAGATGTTTATTTTACGTTTCACTCAAACATTCTTGCTATTGACAAATAATCTATTGGACAAAAATCTAAGAGCTGAAGAGTGTTGAATTGCAAGACTGAATGATACTTTAAATTTTCTTTGATCTCTTTCCAGGGCTACTTTGTTTCGCTGTTTAACCGTTTCGACTGCTTCGTGGTGGTGGGATCCATCAGCGAGATGGTGCTCACCAAGACCGAGGTTATGCCGCCGCTGGGCATCTCCGTGCTCAGATGTGTCAGACTGTTGCGAGTTTTTAAAGTAACAAAGTAAGTTAATGTATAGTTACTTAAAGCAAGAGTCGTCATTTCCCTGCTATTTCCCCACTTATGTGCGGTCGGCACACTAGGGCTGTAGTCCGTACTGTGTAGGTTTGGCTACATTTTTTACGGCCGGCCGCCTGCCTGACGCCATGCCTCCTCGGGAATGACTTACCTCCTACTTAAAGGAAGAATAACAAGGCAAATTTATGATGCAAAAGTGGGTGACAGTGCTGGTAGGGAAAGTCCTCGATGAACTGATAAAATGTGCGCAGGGTCTATATCACCTGTTCCGATTTGATACGATACCTGCGTCTACAATATCATCAACATCATGGGTTATCACAAGTAATGACAATTCCAATTGTCCACCAGATACTGGCGGTCACTGTCCAACCTGGTGGCCTCTCTGCTAAACTCGATCCAATCGATCGCGTCTCTCTTGCTGTTGCTGTTCCTCTTCATTATGATCTTCGCGCTGCTCGGCATGCAGGTCTTCGGCGGGAAGTTCAACTACGACCCCGTGGAGGAAAAGGATCGACACAACTTCGACTGCTTCTGGCAAGCGCTGCTGACTGTATTTCAGGTACGTTTTAAAAAAACTTTTTTTGGGGATACGTTTACATCTTATGACTGATGGCGAAACTGTTTCTTTTAGGCAGTTCTAAGAAAGACTACAGCAATTATCTACCCAATAGCTAATAAATATTACACAGATAATGCATTTGGAAACCACATTTTATAGTTTTTAATTTATTTCTATCAAAGTAAACAACACTTTTCTATTCTGGTATTTAAATGAGATAAACTTCTCCTCCTACACCAAGTAATTTAGAAATTAAGTTTAATGTATAGTGTCTTTAACAACGCGCTGCTGAAGCCATTGAAACGTTAAGCCTTAAATTAAATGATGATTTAGAGTTTTAACTCATGCGAACATGGTCGCAGGCGTTACAGACGCCGCAGCAGATAATGATATGTTGAAACTAATAACTAATGCAATTGTGCCGCATACAGATACTGACGGGCGAAGACTGGAACGCCGTGATGTATGAAGGTATAAAGGCGTACGGCGGTGTCGGCTCGGTGGGAATACTCGCCTGTATTTATTTTATCATTCTGTTCATCTGCGGTAACTGTATCCTTTTCCAAAGATTACTTTGAGACTACTTCATTTGATTTAAATACAGCATGTAATATTTGATAATGTAGTTTGTTTTAAAATACGTCGTAATACTAGAAATCAGCGCTGCGACACTGGCGGTTTAGTTTTCTGCTTAGTTGATTACCGTTTTCTTAAGTTACCTTTAAGTCCTGATACGTGTTTTCTGTTGATATTTCCTGTTTCTTATCTTCTATCCACTCCTGTTCTTTGTACTAACCTTACCTATTTCCGTCTCTTAAAAAAAATCATTTTCAGGTATTCATTAAAACATCGAGTCTATCTTGATCCGCATCCTGTGGAGTTAGATAATTTAAAAATGCTAAATATTATTTGAGACCTTATACTTTTTCTGGTATTCCTTAACTATCATTTGCTCAGATATCCTACTGAACGTGTTCTTGGCCATTGCTGTTGACAATTTGGCTGACGCAGAATCACTCACTAATATTGAAAAAGAAGAGGGCGTAAGTACACAACAACTTTGAACTTTGCTTTTGTTGTCTTTGCATTGAAGCATCCTTTAGAACAAAAAGACGTCTTAAGAATAACATATATAAAAATGCTCTAACCAATTTGGTAATAAAGGTAATTATCATGAATTTAACAAATAATCTATATGGATTGAATCATACTTTATTCTTACCAAAAAAGATATCTGGGATAAAATATTATTTTCCCAATTTTTAATTTTGTAACATTTGTTAGTTTCATTTATTACTTTTATCTCTTGTTCCATTTTACAGAATACCGATTCGAAGATCATTAGTCAATTTACATTATTAACCAATGTATTTGTATTGTAAAGTTCTTTTTTAAACATTCGTTAGGTTTATTGATTAATTTATGTATTGTTTCTATTGTCCACGATAACGACTCGGAGATCATTAGTTAAGTTAATTAACTGATTATTTTTGTTATTGAGCTGTTTTAGGTTCATTTATTATTTTTATCTGTTGTTCCCATCGTGCACGATAACAATTCGGAGATCGTTATGTAATTCATGTTATTAGTTTAACACTACAAATACATTTATAGTATTGAACTCCTTTCATTTTTATATGTCTTAAGTTCATTGATTACTTTTCACAATTGTTTCATTGTTTGCGATAACGATTTGGAGACTGGAATCAATGTAATTAGACAATGTATTTGAATTGTCGAGCTCTTTTAGGTTCATTTTATCTATTGTTTCCATTCTAGACTATTACCATTCAGAGATCGTGGAACTTCCCCGGTCCGTCGAACTGTGGTTCTTTAGTAGTGTAACAGCGAAGCCGTTGTGTATCTCTAAAACGATTGAATGTTTCTTGTTTAACACCACATTCGACAAATATAGAGTAGTCATATTCAGGTAGCCCCTGCGGACACTAAAAACTTTATCCCCCAAAGTATTTCTAAAATATATCTATGTAAATGTTTATAACACAGAAATACATTTCTATTGTAGCAAGCAGTGGAAGAAAAAGAAGAAGGAAGTATAGTTGCGGAAGGTGGCCACGCTGACACAGATGATGAATATATACATGACGACGATGCTTACACAACTGATAAGTATGTAAATAACATGAATAATATTAAAATAATAATTATTTTTAGTATAATAGTTCATTTAGAACAAAGGGACAGCAGTGTTGGCAGGGAACGTCCCAGGAGTACTTATATCGATCAGATTAGTGAATATTAAAGAAAGGCGATACCAAGAGTACCCGCAACCGACGAGCATGAGAGAGTTGTGCCAGGATCGCGCCAAATGGAAATCCGTAATTCATCTGTATTACGGGCTTGGCCCTTATACTATAACAAAGTCAGTTAATTGCTTGAGATAAGAAGCTAATAATATTTCATTACCTTGTTTCAATCGTTACTATCAATGTTAAACCTACGTATATATTTTATGATTTATACATTACCTTAAAATTCATAGTTCAGAAAGGGAGTATGAAGAAACAGGATCAGAAGGTGAGCAACAAGACGAAATAGAAGGCGAAGAGGATATCGGAGCTGAAGAAGAAATAGAAGAAGAAAGATTAGAAGATGAGCAAGAAAGAGATGATCTTGATATGATGGAAAGTCATCAAAGAAATCATATAGGTGAGAGCTAATTTTGATGTATAAAATACATTTAAGAAGGTTAAATCTTCTCACTTTATTTTAAATTATACAAATAGTGGAGACGATTGTCAACACATTCAATAATTACTTTCTATTATGAATTAAGCTGAATTTAAACAAACTTTAGGTATATCATTAATTCTAAGCATTTGACCAGGTCTGTATTCGTGATATGATGACTGTATGACTGTAAAGATGTAATCTTTTTGTTTAATGTGTAATTTTATAATGTAAGAAATTATTACGGGATTGACGTATTACGATCTTGTTATACATATGACCGTTGGCTTTCTATTTGGTGGCATAGATGTTGATGGATGTGTTCATGATAAGGCAGTTGGTATCCGTAAGCGATTGTGACAGTTAAACTTTAAAGAGTGATAATATAACGATGCTAACCACAACAACAGTGAACACAGAGTTCGATGACGAGCCGCGTCTGAAACGTAAACCGACCACATCATCGGCGCGACCGCGTCGCCTCTCCGAAGTCGATATACGAGACTCTAAGAAACCCATACCCGACGCATCGTCGTTCTTCATATTTTCCAAAACCAACAGGTTAGGGCGATCGAGACGAGGAATTTCAACCACGGCTTTTGATTAATTTAGATGTTTTCTCCACTTTTTATTTACAAATTCTTTAATATCAATTTTGTCTTTGACGGCTTGTCTTTATCTAAAGCTCATTTAGACATTTTTGCAGTCGTATTTGATTAATTTTAAAATCTGATTAATTTACAAATTTATTTCAATTAGATGTAACAAAATATTGTTTTACATTTCCTTCGCTTTTGTTTATATGTCGTCAAAGACAAATGCCTATCGTTCCTAATTTATTAAATTTCAGCTATTCTCTTTATTTTTTTATCTGTATGTTTTATCTGTACAATATTTATTCTCACAAACTTTGCTTCATTCACTATATTTATGTTTGCATTGGTAATTTTCGTCGTGGAAAATTTAGATAAAACTTTACCATGGTACCGATTAAATTGAGCATGTTTAGGGTTCTTTTCTATAACTTTTAATTACAGGGAGGAAGTAGTTTAAATTAGGTTAGTTATATTTAAGTTATATTTCCTACCATAATTTAAACTAAAAAGTTATTGCCATCTTTTTCAACCATGAAGATGGCGACCAGTGTGAAGAGGAAGGGACGCTAGTAACCGCTAGACCCCGGAGGGTTTCAGAACTGAATATGCCAAATCAGACGCCGCCAATACCGAACGCTAGTAGTTTCTTCGTATTCTCACCGACGAACAGGTGAATGGTGGCTTAGACGGTACCCGAGTCTCAGTCTGTTCCATATACATCAATATCATTGTCTCCTTCTTCATTTATATGTTAAATGTTCAAGAATTTTTTGTACGAACAAATCCAATGCACGTGTGTTTGTATTTATGAACCCAAATTCCAAGACAATGAGATCAAAGGGTACCTTAGTTGATGATGTTAGCGGTTAGGTTTGTTTTACAATCTGAATTATTTGAGCATGATAACTTAAGTGAATATAGATTTATTACAATTTAGTTGAATATTTTTTAGTTGAACAGTTTCCGTCCGAAATTAATTTAATA